>JAOCZQ020654385.1:0-16706 GCA_025434785.2 Epizoanthus fatuus | reverse complement strand
AGCGCTATATAAATTTTATTATTATTATTATTATTCTTCTGACAATAAGCTAGAAAAAAGGGTGCGCGATGCACAATTCGGTTAGTTTTACGTGGCTTGTGTTTGAGCGACATTATTGACTCAAGCTCTCCATAGGTACTTGATACTACGGAGCCCGCTAAGGGCCATGCCAACCTCTTGTTTTTGGGTCGAGTTATGGGTCGAGTTACGGGTCGAGTTATGGGTCGAGTTACGGGTCGAGTTATGGGTCGAGTTATGGGTCGAGTTATGGGTCGAGTTATGGGTCGAGTTATGGGTCGAGTTAATTATAGGTTGAGTTGTACTGCGGGCTCAGGTGAGAATACGGTACGCATGCTCAGTACGGCGACGCTGCACGGCAGTCCATGTGCATGTGCTTGTCAGTTTGCAAGATGGAGGCGGACTCGGTGAATGAGGTACGTTTATATATTTCTTGATGTTTTCGTTCCGTTTTTAGCTATGTTTAATGTCGTGAAGTTTTCGATTTGTGGTTATGGCAGGAATTTACGTTCATATGCAATTTTATATGTCCAAGTCCGCCTGTTCGCCTGTTGTATTTGCGCTATTGCTGGCATGACATGCTTTGCACAAACTGCAATTTTTGACTTGATGGGGCTTCTGCACAAACTGACAAAGCTGCCAGGTGATGGGAAATTGGCTGTGAAAATAAACGTTATTTTTGTAAGCTTCGATCCATGTCTTTGTATTTAACCTGTAGTTAACTGCAAATTAGAATCTTGCTGCATGTTTGAAACGGAGGACATCACTTCACAGGGTTCGAAATTCACTTGACCAGCACCAGAGCTTTTTTTAGCCCCTGGCCACCCAAAAATACTTACAACCCAGGGGCTACTGACTGCAACCCAGGGGCAGTTGGTACTAGTTCTAATAACACATTTTTTCCAGTACATGTATGTCAATATTATTAGTAAGTAGAACTACAATGTGAATGTCTATGTTCATTGTTTAGAATTAAAAATCTAAAGAAGGCATACAAGTTTTTATATTTAGCTTGTTCACGTTTCTTCCGGCTTTGTTCAGCATTAAAGGCACTAATAGCCTTGAAAATATTCATGATTTGGTTGAGGGTACATTGCACTGCTTTATCTTGTTGGTTGTGGCAAAATAGACAAGATCTTGTGTGCAGAAACGACTCCTTTTTCTCTTGTGCGTAATACGATGTCCGCCATCTTGATTCCTTCATGTCATGTGCATCAGTCTAGTACCAGGCTTCCTCGTCCAAGAAATGTTCCAGGCGCATCCAAAAACACGAACCTCAATCGACGATCAAAACAAGTAAAATACACATGTTTTTTACTTTCACAAGTTGAATTTACAAAGTTTTGCACCAGCGAGACAAAGAAATGCTTGAAAAGTCTTGTATTTAATTTGAAAACAAGCTTGAAAGCAACTGAGAAAACGAGAGAGCACTCAAGAAATGACAGGGCACTCCTGGAAAATGACAGGGCGCAGCTTACTGCTTAGCTAGAACACTGAGAAATATTTATATTACCAAGAAAAAGATGTAGTATTTACGTGGATACGGTAAAGAAGCTATAATATTGCAGAATCAGAACTGAAAGTTCAGTTTTATTTCTAAATTATCGGAGATTTTACAGAGACTTCCAGATTCATGTGAGCGCAATTTTTAGCCCCTGGGTATTGTAATTTTAGTGTTGATTGGCGCTATTCTGGTATTGGTAGGCGCAAATAGCGCCCAGGCACCCGTGAATTTCGAACCCTGACTTCACCTCTAGCTCTGTCAGCTCTAGTTTAGTAGTTATTAATAATCGATAGCAGTCAATCTTTGGAAACCAACCAAAATTGTTCAGTCGACTATTAATCGATAGTCACAAATGTATTTCTGTGGTAACTTAACCCCCCCCCCCCAGGTCAAACTGCTGCGAATGTTTAATTCAGTTGTCAGGGGGGTCGCAACCTGAAGAAGTGTCAAATTCCTGGTTATCTGTAACCAAACTCATTTCAAATGCCTAAGGGGGGGGGGGGGTATGTTGTGGATGGGCACCCTTGGAATTGACTCATACATAATATTAAAATCGATGATCGATTAGCCATCGATCAAAAGTCACAAAAATATTTGCCATTAATTGCTCATCAATTTCCAATATCAATGGATATATCTTTATCAATTGTAAGTTGTTAATCAGTATTGATTTTATTGTGTGCAGATATCTGCTTATTGAATATACCCTGCTTTGGCCAAAAATAACAATGCAAGGAAAAATAATGAAATAATTGTGACATTACATTCCATTATTTCTGGCAGGTTTGTGAGTTCTTGAAGAACAGGTTGTGTGCTCCACCTTCCGTACTTGAGAAGTTTGAGAATGAAAAGGTTAGTGAACTTGTTGTACTTACTATACTGGTTATAGGCCCTGGGCTTGTACTTGTTCATATGGATGTTTGTAAGTTTTCTACACGACAAACTCACATTAAATAGTCATAGTAATTAACAACTGAAGAACCAAAGCACAGCACACATCACACACATACCAAGTGGTACAAAAAAGTTTTTTAAAATGTACATGGTATATATAATGTACACTGAAATGCATGTAGATACAGATCAGTCAATCAGTATTGCAATTTGAAATGAATTGTTCATTTTGGAAACTGTTAACCCTGGCCAATGACATGGTTCCCACGGTCCTCGAAAATCAACAGAGTTCCATGAAAATCCTTGAATTCTCAGCCATCTGTGCGGCAAATAAGTTTCTCCTGCTTGTGTTTACTTTACCACAAGTTTGTGCATGTGACAATAACACTGGCATGGCATGAAACTACATTTATTTACTCCACAGGATAGAAATCCTATATTTCCACAGCAGCTTTTAGAAATTGATGTTGCTTGTAATCTTGTCAAGCAACTTATGAAACCTTGAATTTACTGGAAATGGTCCTTGAAAGTCCTTGAAAAGTCCTTGAATGTGAAGGAACTGTCCTTCTGGTCAGTAAAAATTCATCTAAATTCTGGTCAAACACAGTCAAGAGGCCAGTAAATCATTTATTTTGGTCACTAAAATATACAAACCAGTTGCTGGCCAATAAATTGATCAGCATGTAAGTGAAGCTCAATTCGAGCCCTGAAAAGTTACCAAGGGCAAATTAATATAGGTTAGTATATTATAGTATAATTTTATATATCATTGAAAAACAATTATAGTTTTTATTACATCATAAAATTGTATATCCTTGTATTCGACAAATGACTTTCGAAATGGAGGAATACATTGAAAATATTCCACTGTATTGTTTTTTTCGACAGATGACGTTTGTAGCAACAGCTTATGCAAGCGATGCAGATTTAATCCAGCTGGGGATAACCTCAAATGGAGATCGCATATCTCTAAGAAAATACTGCTCCAATAAATTGGAAGAGATTGAAAGCAAGGAGAGCTTATGTAAGAAGAAGAATCTCTTGGAAAAGATTATCTCTGATAACAAAGCAAAGAAGAAACGGGAGACATCCAGTGGTTTACCACTTAAGAAACGCAAAGTGCAAGCAGCTGGAAGTAATGGTACGCGCAAAGTACAAGTTGGTTGGCTACACTATGATGAAAAACAGGGGAGGTACATATCAGTTAGACTGAAGAAAGGCGGTGGTACCAGAGATATTGATATGCCACTTGCTGCAACAGCTGATGAGATCATCGAAATAGGGAAAGACATATTCTTTAATCCTGACAATGATAAGGAGCTTGCATTTGGTCCTGCAGAAATTATGGAATTTTCAGTGGCAAACTTTAAAGAACAGCTTGTCACCGCAGTTTTTGTTGCTGGTATAGAATTCCCATTTACTTTGCAACGGTATATAAATTCCACCAGGCTCCATAAATTGAGGCTATATCTTGCCTCAAGAGTCAAGAGGTCAACGGAAGAGAAGGATGTTAATCATCATCAGCAAAAGGTTTCCCCAGAAAACAGCAAAACGCGAAAACCTGAACAGGATAGGATGGTCATTCATGAGGAGTTGCTGGCAGACCAATACTCAGATGACATTCTAATGCAGCCAGTATTTAACATCCAAGACACCAGAAAGGCTAAACCTGAAGATTGTGCAATGGCCTTTCACGAACATTTAGCGAGAGACAAAGAGGATGAAATGGTGAAGCATCCAGTCATCAACCTTGAAGACAACAGAGTGCTTACAAGCGAAGAGGAAACGTTGCAACTCACACGGCTTGAGAGAGTGCCCAATGAACCCAAGCAAGGGACCGGGTCAGTCCACATACAAGTAAGGCATGTAACATTGGGAAACATCGGACGTACATTCAGTCCAAGTGACAAAATGCTTTCTGTATATGACTGGGTTGGCTCTAAGTGTCCTCTTCCAATGCACTTTGAACTGTCTGATTTCAGAGGGCAAGTTGTAGTGCCTGCACAATCGGTCATGGATGGAGATAGGTGCACCTTAAGTATGTCACCAAGTGCCACAACTCCAAGCTTGGAACAGGATGGTCAAGTTGATTTCAAAGGCTTTGGTAATGCTGCAGAAAACAATCATAACAACACTCTTCCTCTTCATAAACCACCACCAGTTGAGAGCTGCCTACCAGAGCAAATGTTTGCTGAAGAAAATTCACTGTAAGTACATTGACACAGTATCCAAATGTAGCTATGTGTAAAATGTAGAATGTGGCTTGTATATACAGTGTAAGTTTTACATTCAACAGAAGTCAAGTCAGATCAATAACTGCATGATGTTCATTGTGCATTTCAAATTATTTTACAGACACGTATGACATTCTTGCAACCATCACAGAATAATAGTTTATTGTTTTGAGATAAAGTAGAATACCGTCATGCAAATATCCATGCAAACTAATAATTATGATTTGTAAACACCAGTACTAGTGCGATCAGGAAGATCACGCATGCATAAATTACCAATCTTTGTTTAGCTTATTCTTCATTAGCCCAGTGTCCTATGTTAGCCATAGCTCTTTCACCTGTTGAGTTCACATCCCAAAATAACGAAGAGTGACAAACTAAGCTCATCATCATTTTTCAAGCTGCCCGAAACAACTTATGAATGTGCGCACGGATGCTGAGCGATCAAACGACGTGCGTCCGTGAGAGCCTGGTTACCATATTACCCACAAACTAACCTGGAACCTAACAATACATGTAGGCAATTGTTTGTCCAGAGAGAAGCATTTTAAGAATCATATCCATGAATTAAAAATGATTCCAGGCTAGTTTTAAACGTGGTTAAGCAGTTATGGGTTTTGAGATTGTTATGGAGAAGTTTTCAATGCAGAAGAAAAATGCGTCGTTTGTCTAATGTCTGATGTTGTTGCATAGGATTTCCCTAATGTTTAGCGTAAGACTAATGATTGACGTCCAACCTTTATGCAACTGACCCCCGGCTGGTAGCGGCGAGTACACGATTTAAACAGTGACAGGGTAGAGGTCGAGTTTAACTATTCTAGATTTACGCTTGAAGAATAACAGATGCCATGGGTAAGGTATTTGAACCAGTAATTGAAGCAAAGAAACATTTTGTTAATGATGTCCTTTCAATTTCAGTGCAGCAAGTGATGAAGATGAGATACAAGAGAAGGTAACTTTGTAGATTTAGTTTTTGTCTATATCAAATGCTTGACATCACAGATCCAGTGAAAGGTAATCCACACTGAATATCAATATTAGAAATACTCTTAGAAAGAATGCAGTTGATTGCCATGGTGATGGGATGGATGAATGAATGAGAATGAGATGGATAAATCTAAGGTTACATTAGAATTTATAAGGCATTTTTCTGATCGAAACTGACAGATCAATATTATCAGCCACTTGCATGTGTTTTTGCATCTTGTAACCAGGTATCCTATGTGAAAACTGTATTCATGAATATTAATTATATGCAAATTAGAGTGCACTGGCGTTTTTCTGAGCTAGCTAGAACACTGTCTTGTGTTAACAAACGTTTGATTTTCTGTTTGTCATTGTGTTGCAGGAAATTACTGAGGGTGGCACTTCCAATGAAGGTGTGCAGCACAGTTCAACCCTATCTGTTAATTCACACCAGCAAGATCTGACCGGGTCTGTTAATGGGGAGGAACTAGAAGATATCCCAACTGGAAATACAAACAGCATGTTACGGTGCGTCTGTGTATACCGGTGACTTATCCTATTGTTATACAACAAACATAACAAAATGTTTCCTGCACTATGAGAACTTACTGTATCAGGGGTTTGGAAACAAACAGCTACATATTGTACAATGCATATGAGAAACATGTATAGTAATTGCAACATGCATGCAAAGCACAACCCCACACAGTGTTCTAGCTAGGCCAAAACGACAGTGCCCTCTCGTTTTCCTCCAGCGCCCTTTCATTTTTCTGAGCCATATAAAAGAAATTTCCAAGTTTTCTGATAAAAACTGAAAGAACATTAGCTCTATTGGCCGTTTTGAAGCTAAGTTCTTGAATTTCTCCGTTGTCCAGAAGCAAATTTGCGATGTTTTTCATCATCTTGATCTTGTTTTTCTTGAAGAAACAAGCTCGATCGATCGTTTTCCATGTGCACTGAACGAGGGGGCCTGTGTACTAGAAAATACTACTCATGATGCTTGATGGGAAATCCGACATGGCGGCCAGTAGATCGTGGAAGATTTGCGCATTTTCTCAGTGAATTCTTCTCGATTTTGTATGGAAAACCAGATGCCAAAATTGTAAATTGAAACTTTGGAATACTCAAGAAAGGAGTTTCCTTCTGAATTAACTTGCAGATGAAGAAACTCGAGGAAAGAAAACAGAATATCGATAGTAAATCATCATGTTCAAAGACTTATTTACGAAACACTAGGACTGCTGTCAATACTAAAATAATACCCTGATCCAACTGACAAATGAGCACTGAACTTTACACAATAACAGTATTGAACTTCTTGTCATGTCTTATAATTGCCTATTTTTCAATAAGCCAGTTTCACAATCATGCGCAGTACGTACAAGCGGTTTGTTTGGCGGGCCAAACGTCCTGTAAACATGGCGGATTGTATGAATGAGTGGAGATATTGTTTAAAATGTATTATAATTGATATATTTATATTATATTTTAAAAAATATCTCCACTCATTCATACAATCCGCCATGTTTACAGGACGTGTGGCCCGCAAAACAAACCACTTGTACGTACTGCGCATGATTGTGAAACTGGCTTATTTATTTTTCAGTACATGGATCGAGGGAGAAGGACAAAAAAATTGGGTGCATGTTGTATTTTCTCAATTTTCGACCATGTATTAGGAAAACAGGATATTTATGTAAAACTTTCAATTCATGAATATTAATTATATGCAAATTAGATTGCCCCTATTGTTTTTCTGAGCTGTCCCTGTAATTACCCTAATTATGTATAATACAACAAAAACATGCATTATGGGGTAAGGGGAAGCACAGGGTGTTTGTTGTGTGAACAATTTATGGTGCTTAACTTGCATATTGGCGTGTCCTGCAGGGTAGTAAACTCAGTTAAAGTTTTGGGAGCATGTACGACTACAAGCACTTGAAAGTTTGTTTTCACGATATCCAAAGATAATCATTCCATAAAAAAATGATTCATGATTATTCTCCTAAATAAAGTGCATAATTAAAGCTGTTTTAGTCAGACCCCAGAACCAAATGCTGATTTAGGGGTTGTGTTCTTGTGCATATAAATAACATTTTTTGTACTATTTTATAGGACCACACAAGGGCGAAACAGAGATAATGGTGCAAACCTTGTAAGTTTTAAGTTGTTATGCATTTTAATATTAGGTAATCAAATACAGCTGTATTTCCTTGAATAAGCCCCCCCCTCCAAATAGACGCCCCTTTCAAGTAAGTGCCCATCCTAGAGCATGACATTTGAAATACAGTAAGGCACCACTTGAATAAGCACCCCCTACAGATTTGGTAACCAAATCAAAACTTCCGTGGCACTAACTCAGGGATGTTCAGTAGCACGTTTTTCAGTTGTTAACCACCACAAACATGTTTTACAGGGTTTTAGCTTGATTTGGGCAAAAATTTACAATTTACAATTTGACAACAAAATAATTGGTGCTCCTTATACTTCACACTGGGTTATTAAAATAAAATTCTGAAGGGGAGGGGGTGCACTTATTCGAGGGTGGGTGTTTATTTAATTTTGGGACCTTGAGGGCAGGCACTTATTAGAAGGTGGGCGCTTATTCCAATAAATACGGTAATGCTCGCTATTAATTCTAAAAAAGCCTAATACTAGCAGTTGGGAAACTGTTATCTAATCTTACATATTGCCAGAACAGGGTACTCTTGGCCAGCACAGATTCCAGTACGTTGAGTTACCTTTTCTATTTCAAGAATAGGCCATGATGTACTGCTTGGCATATAATCCCCTACACCAGGAGTATTTCCTGACAAATTAGTTTTGCGACTTATTGGGTTTTTTATTATTATTTTCCAGTCTCCTGGCTTCATGTTTCGGCAATTCATTTTGCCGGCTTTGTTGGGTGAAACTGCACAGGAAGTGGTGGTACACAGAGCCTGTATTAAACAAGATATGATATCAATCTTCAAGAGAGAGGTGAACGGTACTCTGAGCTTCAAAATGGTTGACTCAGAAGGAAGGAAGGAGCAAGGAGAAGGACAAGGGGTTGCGAGAGATGTCATCTGCACATTCTGGCAACAGCTATTTTCCTCTGCAACTGTTGGCGACACTGAAAAGGTCCCATCAATCCGTCATGACTACCAGAAGAGTACCTGGGAAGCAATTGGCCGTATCCTAGTCTATGGATATGAAAGACTAGGGTACTTTCCACTTGCTATATCCAGAGCGTTTATTGCATCGTGTCTCTTTGGTGAGGAGAGCATCGATTCTGCATTTTTGTTATCTTCATTCAGAAACTATATAACAAATGATGAGCGTGAGATATTGGACAGCATTTCTCAAGGGGATTTCGACAGTGATGACCCAGACATTCTGGAATTCTTGGGTAACTACAAGTGTTACAAGAAACCTAAGAAAGAAACTGTGCAAGCAATTGTATTAGAACTTGCTCACCAAGAGATTGTGCAGAGGCCACGGTACATAGCAGAGTGTTGGATGGGGATGATGTCTGGCTTGAAGGCCAAGGAGCCTTTCAAGAGTGTGGAAAACCTAACTGCATTTTATGCAGCAAAGCGACCCACTGCAAAGAAAGTTCTAAGCGCTCTTCAAGCAGCTCCAAGCAATGATGCAGAAAGGCAAAGCTTCGATTTCTTACGTAAATTCATCCGCTCATTAGATGCAAAGGCTCTTGAAACATTTCTGAAGTATACAACGGGAAGTACCATGCTGACAGATGCAGGACTGAGTGTTTCTTTTACTACCTTGGATGGACTCGCACGCAGACCCATTGCCCACACATGTGGACCCCTTCTGGAGATTCCGTGTACCTTCCAGTCTTACAGTGAACTTGCAGAAGAATTCACAAGCATCCTTAGTGAAAAAGGAGCATGGGGATTCAATATTGTATAAAAACCTTTTTCTCGGAGATCAAAGGGCAAAATGCTCTCCAACTGAAAACCGTCTCCGTCTGTACCATGGCAGAATCCATTTGTTACATTTTCCTATTCAAATGTCTCTTAAAATAAAGACCCAAGATTTGGTGAACATCAGTCTCCCAGCTGACAGATCACCCCTGGGTTTGTGGGGTCGTTGTGTTGACTTTGGATATGACAATGGAGAGTTGTGAATACTACTAAACATTTGACCTAATACCCTACTCGAACAGTGGATGATAGCTGGATCTTTTTCCAGCGGCAGTTGGTCTTCAAAATTTCTGTCATAATTGTAGATAGACAGGCATGTTTGATGAGCGCTCTCCAAGGCTAGCTCAACTGGATTTCAAGTATTATGCACTGTTACTATCATCCCAGTTTCACTGGGGCTATGTATGTTTGACTTTAAAATTTGTTCCATTTTGTCACTTGATCATCCTTGGGAGGCGGGGCTTGTCTCTCTCTTGAAAGTGGTAGGATTTCTTTGGCACTCATTTCAGGGATGAAATATGTAAACCAGTGAATAGCACTTTTTGCACGCTCTGATTGGTTCACCTCTGGTCATTCATACGTGACCGTGTGAGAGTGCCTCAAATGTGAAGCAAATTTTGCTGTTTTGAAGAAATTAAATCTCTATTTTCAATCTTTATTCACTGGTGTGCAAATACGAAAACAATTATTCCCCTCGGAGTTAGTGCCTAGCGGAATATATTCACCACTAGTCACCTCCTCTGAAGATATTGTCATTCACAAATAGAGCCACTACATACAAGCCTTGTATATCGTCTAGGACTGCATTTTATTTCATTTTCAGAGGAAGCTCTTACAATGTACAACTAAAAAGTATAAACATTTTGCCGATATGATATTGTTAATAATAATAATAATAATAATAGTTTAATTCTCCACATTTGCAGGTGAACCTGAATTACAGTGGGGGGTCAGCTTATAATATCAAATCTACATTAATTTACATTTACATTGACAATAGGCAATATGCATATTATAATTGACCATACCAAAAAAGATGGCGGCTGGTACATTTACCCATAATTCTTAGCGCACGAAAACCCTAAAAACACTCATAAAAATGCACTGAAAAGTCCTAAAAAGTTCAAACCTAGCATTCACAATGTCTTTAGTACAGGGACGAATATCGCAAAAATATGCGACTTTCTATGTGCCTATTCGTTGTGTTAGGTTCGCAAGGTATTGTGGTTACATGTACAGCCGCCATCATTTTTTAGTACGGTCAATTGAATCGAGGAACACACGCTAATTACAAAAACCTCATTGTGACGAAATTGGAAAACCTGTTTTCGAGTACTTAATTTGGCATTTTTTGTCAACTTGCTAAAGTCACTAAATTTAGTAGCCGCTAAAAATAGTAATCTCAAGGTAATGGATTTTTTATACCAGTCAATTTGTATGTACCTTTCAGGGTTCATTTTCAAAATTTTCAAAATTCCTGTCGTTGACTCCTACCGCTTCAGTACAGGGAGATTCTCCCACCATCCCCAGTCTTGATCATTACATGTTTTAAAAAATGTTTCAGTTTAATATAGATTATTATGGAATTCTTTATGGACAGATGTATAATTATGCAGAAATTAACCATCAAACGTCGTTATATTAGGCTTTAATTTGGATCATGGTTGAAGTTATATGGAACATGACTTGTGTCATAAGTTCCAACTACGTATACATGTTGATACCTTTACGATAATAAAAGATATCTTGTTTCAACTGTTTTCTTTTATTTCTATTCTATGCTACTGTTCCTAAACGTGCTTCAACATACCTCCAGGGTACGAGTTAACAATTACATTGTCATACTAAACTAACACGATGGGCTGCCTGTGATCAAAACTTGCCAAACCATTTTAATGTCCGTTTTTATACTACAGACATCCGTCTGGGCGAACTTGGGAAAGCCTTTTTAGTGCCTTTGATACATGTAATAATTTGTCTGAGTATAAATACGGGCACGAAGATGGATTATTATCCGTCCAGACGAATTATATTTGTTGTCACAATCTCCATTCTTCGTCAAGAAGACAGTTGTGAAATATACCGATAGCAGTTTCGAGGATATCCAGAAAAAGGTGTGTGACTTTCTGTCTTTCAAATGAAGAAGTTATTTATTTTGGTAGTGGCGGTTCTCGACTCGGTTTTGAAAATGCAATTTCTCAGTTTCCCGTTGCTAGCCTAGCGTAGTTTTGTCCTCGTGAGTGAGAATGAATTTACGAATTGTTTATGAATATTCTTGTCTATCGTGGCCGTCTTGAGCAGTTGATTTCGATTTTTGAAGCTATTTGCATCGGCGAAAAGCTTCATAATCGCCGCCCTGTATGCATGTATCCAGGAATTTGGTCTGGACTGCCAGCGACAAAGTCTACTGAGGGGAGTAGGGTAGTGAGTATCCCTCTGAAAACCATTCATTCCAGCACATCCCGCACGGGCGACAAACAATGTAAACAATTTGTTAATTGCTTTGTTGTCGCGTGCCGCCACAAAACGTGTGTTAAAGTAATTGGTGCACGATAAGACGGCCCACTTACGGAATTTCAAGAATTTGCTAAAAATATTGACCAATCAGCGAGCTCCATACTAATGTGTTAATTGAAGGCGTATGAGACTATAAATGGGTTGCTAAAATATTGACCAATCACCGAGCCCCAGACTAATGTGTTAATTGAAGGAGGCGGCGACCTGTCATTAATTTCCCGCTGATATGAGACTAGTGGGAGTTATAAATACATTTGGTGAATAACTCGTGAGCCAATTACTTTAAGTCACACGATCCGATTTCTGGCGGTTTGGTGTGGACAGTCGGTGATGCTCACGGTGACAAAATGAACCGAGGGGAGAAGGGGAGGGGTCTCTAAGTAAAGACAGAGTAAAGTTGCAACAGATGGATTTTGAAAAACAATATATGTTAGACCTTGATGGAATGATTGTCATATTACAATATCAAAAAATAGCTTCTGCAAACCTCTTAGCTGTTGGAAGTGCATTTTCCCATTCCTGCGGATGTTTGCTGGACACAATTTGCGACAACAATGCATCATTGCCACACGATCGAAAAATGTATTTATTCAGTCGCACTTTCGTATATAGAAGGTAAGTCATTCAAACAGATGTTGCTTTAAAAAAACCTTGTGAAGAACGATCCCTTGAGCTTACGTGACTGAGAAACATTGTCACGTTCATGGCCTAAACACGCGCGCATGTAGATTGCGTACCCAGTCCACTTCAAGGTTAGAATAGGAAGGCCGCTGGGGGTGGTATTGGGACATGCCATCTTCATGTAGACAACAGCACACTAGAAATCAATGTTACCCCTAATCGCTATCAATTTGGACCAAATTAGCAAATAGCTTCACGTAGGTGCTACCTGCTATGTTTTTAGTTTGGCCCAGATTTTTAAATTTGGTAAAGAAAACGGTCTGCCGTCTGGGTAACTGACGAGGGCTAGAGAAGTTTTGTTTTGAAATCTCTCATTTCGATTAATCGAGAAGAACTAAATAAATTGAATGAAGATAATTTTGGAGTCAGTTGTGACATTTATTAATTGATGTAAAGAAACTATTTCGAGCGACAAACTTGAACTTCAATTATAGTGCGGTGTTTTGAAACCGCATGCAATACTGTCAATCATTGGTGGGTGGTATGGGGAGAACAATGAGTGCAGACAGGCGGTCCTCCCGCCCAAAAACCGCCTGTCCTACATACAGGCTAATCGATGTTAAGCCCCGGGGAGTGGGTGGCGGGCAAGAGGCGGGGATTTGACTTTTTTTAGAAAAAAGTTGTCAAACGCCCGGGGGTGGAGCAACAAATTTGTGCCAAATAGAGTGAAAAATTTAAAGAAAAAACAGTGAAGAATATGAAAAACATTATAAAATCATGTCAAATGCCCCACCCAGGCCAGGGGACACGAAAAATGGACAAACCCCTCCCATCTCCGGGGCTTAACAATGCTGATAGAAAAAACTACAATCAGAGCATAAATAATGTGAACAGTTTTGTCGATGACTTCTTAATTGGTCAGTACAGCGGACGGTAAAATTTCCGTACAGCTACTGGCCCATACTTAACTGTGCATTTCCTATTGCCAAACCTAACTGCAACCCGTGTGAAGCATATTGTTAAACTGTACGTGTAATTAAGTATGGGCCAGAACGGAAATTTAGCCCAGCGGACCAATAGCACAGTTGATGAATGTCTTTCAGTTTGTCACCAAATGCAGTGGTCAACTTGGACACCAGTACGGCTTATATACCAGAACATATGTTATCTTTGGGGAGGGAGTGGAGAGCATTTCATCGCCACCCCCTCTGGTTACTGGTACCGTAGTCCAAGGGTTGAATGTTCTCACATTTTTAAATGTTTTCAATGTGATGTGTTAATGACATGTACAAGTTTCTTGCCTCGTCAGGTGTGCTTGGCATATGCAAGCCCTCTTCATTCATGATAATGTGTGCCAATTCTGACAATTCTGGCGAGCAATTAAGTAGTTGTGCACTGTTGTTGTCACAAACAAGTTGCTGGCATACATTGAGGTCATCCATGTCGACCTTGACAATTAAGTCTCTTGTATCTGATAGCTCTGGAAGAGAAAACAGAATATCTGGACGTCCTCCAGGTGACTCGCCATTGGTCGATGGCCTAATTCGGTGATTGTTCCAAAGTCTTGCTGCCCTGTGGAGTTCACCTCTTATTAGGTCCATGTAACAATACCTCAAACATTGTACGTGTACAACGTTCGCATCGCAGTAACAACCACTTTCTCGAAGTTCCTTAAAAAGCTGAATCCACCAATTAGTGCAGCCCATTCGCAGCTGCGACCACCAGGCTTCTATCCTTTGATTAGATACTGAGCGACCATACATGAAGCTCTTCTCTGCTGCAAATGAATCGTCTGAATTGTTTCGAAGGAATCGCTGAATGGCAGCAACATGAGTGTTCTCTGTACCGTAGTCCGCTCTAACGATTCGTGCAGTACCCCCAATCTCACGAATACAGTTGACAAAATATCTAGCAACAACCGATGGATCATTATTTGAGATCCCTACTTCTAGCCACATAACCCGTCTGCTGAAACCATCAATGCAGCCATGAATACAAAACCCGAAGGGTTTTAATTTGTCATAGCCGTCAATGTGCCAAAGAAAGTTTGGTCCTCTTCCCTTATAGCGACGCCTTTGCAGTCGATGCCTTAATCGCTGATCAACACCATCAGGATCAATGACCCTAAGAGCAAGGCGCACTGTCTCCTTGCTAACAAACAGGCGACGCTCTCTTGTTAATCTTTGCCAGATAGACCTGTATCCAACTTCACTTCCACTTCCTTGTAGTTCTTGTTCGATAGCACGTATTATTGTTGTCGTATCAGAAGAATTTTGTCGTCTTTTTAGGCCTTTGCGAGCGAGGATTCTTTTCAGCTGCCTAAGACTAAGACTTACGTTATTAAGCAGGAAAAGGCAAGAAATAATTTCTGTATGATTGTATCCGAGGTGAAAATAGTGCTCAATGAGTTCGTCACGCTCCGCCATATTGAAAGACTTGGAAAGCTTCAGAGCATGCGCATACGTTTCAATCCATGAGTCCTCGACCCGTAACTCGACCCGTAACTCGACCCGTAACTCGACCCATAACTCGACCCGTAACTCGACCCAAAAACAAGAGGTTGGCATGGCCCTTAGCGGGCTCCGTACGTTATCTATTTTGAAGAACAGCATTTCATGGTTTACGTACCGAGTTTGTGTGTAATTATTGTTACGTTATGTTTCCTCAAAGTTGGCCCATAGCTGAAGACAAACGAATTACAAATAATTAAGACAGACTTAGTCTTACATTGCAAGTCCGTCGTGGCTGTGCGGACGTGGGAAACACTACCGAAAAATCCGCACCGAAAATTTAGGAAAGTTATATGAGGGGAAATTTTCAACTTATCTAGACTGCAAATATGTATTTCTCGGTGGTACTTTTTGAAAAACACATTTTATAACAAAAGTTTTCACCTGGGTGTTTTAGTGTTACTCTTCTCTCCAAATAAAAGCTGTTTTAGCAGCTTCATAAGTGATAACTCAGTATTGAATGTTGTGGAAGAATTGAAGGTTGTGAGAGCGTTGCAATTCAAACATCTATTTCGAATTCTTCGGGTAAACATTAAGTTCTGTGACTCCCACGTAAATGAAATTCAAAATCTCCAATTCAATAGGCAGTAAAACTAAAACGTCAGTTGGTCACTGTTAACTGATCGACTTCAATTTGTAAGCACTTTTGTATATTCTCATTGTAATTGTAAATTTTGTAAGCACGTGCACGAGTACTTACACTCCTACGTGCTACGTGCATAAATAACTAAATGATTGATTGAATGATTGATTGATTGATTCCTGACCCACTGACTTTCAATCAAAATAGTCACTTTAATCCAGTACAGATCACATATTTCAGCAGGGTTCATACTGCTAAGAGACGATGAAATTCAATGAGCTTTCCAGAAGTTTTCCAAGGAGAGTTTCCAAGGTATTGAGCATTATTTCACAGTAAAAGTGGAGAAAACCTTTGCATTTAACCCTTTCAACTATGAAAAAAACAGCGCAGTCTACAGTACTTCATGAATCCTGTCAAAAATATTCTACTGAGTATTCCAGGAGTAGCTAGAGTAAAATATTTCTCCAGGCACTTTCCACGGTCCTGGAAGAAATTCCAAAATTCCAGAAGTTTTCCAGGAAGCCCAGGAGCAGCATGAACTCTATTTCACAGTTGGCTCAGCTGCATCACCCAGATTGTTTTCAATTAAATGTAAAATCATGTAATTTCAGATCATTACATGATTCCATACCTGCACATGAATAAACTTACATGATATTAGCTTTGTGTATAGCTGTTATTTTCTTGCGGTGTTGCTTTGTTGCATAGTCAAATGCAAACTTGGCAATTCTCTGGGACTTTTTCCTTGTGATGACTTTCATCATTTCTACCACTCCAGGTACGCTCTGCAACACAATGCAGACACAGCATAGTTCAGTCGGGTCTAATTATTATACAATTGCCACTGTGATAACGACGCATCTGACATCACTCTCAGTATTACTAAAAATAATATCGCAAAAAATTTGACATCAACCAGACCCAAGTCCAGCG
>JAOCZQ020644072.1:0-16890 GCA_025434785.2 Epizoanthus fatuus | reverse complement strand
GTGCCATAAGTTGTACAATCGCTTCTCTACGCTGGCCCACAACTGTCACGGCAGAAACGAAAAGCTCACGGCAAAAGCAGAAAGCTCACGGCAAAAGCAAAACGTTCACGGCAAGGGTGAAATTAGATAAGTGAAGGGAGTTGGGAATAATATTCAAACATCGCAAGATGTTGTGGCAGCTGATACAAAATAGCGGGCCTCGGGTTTTTTTTTGCTCGAACTGTGGAGCAAATTTACTACATTCGGCAAACTTTTGTGTCCAGTGTGGACAAGAAAAGTCCGCTTCTTTTATGATCGTCAATGTTTACTGACTCTTACTCATCTATCGGCCATCCAGTGCTCCCGGCCGAGAAGCTACGGCTAGCCATTTTATATCAGCTCCCACAACACCTTGCGATGTTTCGATATGGTTCCCAGCCCCCTCCATTGTAATAATTTCACTCTTGTCTTGAGCTTTTTACTTTTGCCGTGAGCTTTTTCCTTTTCCCGTGACAGTTGTGGGCCATCGTACTTGCGTGCTTGAGTTTGCACTAGCGAGGCTTTGAGAATTATTTAAAACGAGCTAAATTACACCATATCCGTCCTCGAGCATACCGGTTAACGCAAAAATAACCGAAAAAAGCAGACTTGAGGGTTTTCTCCCTACGTGTACGATATTAGAAATATCTACTTGCGCCTGCCCTCTTCAAATAAAAAATATAAGACAGCGAGGCTATTGTTTTCAACAATAAATTGTATTATCTTTGTCGAAGCAAACGCCCCGCTTAAAACCATCTTCCTCTGTTTGGAACTGGAAATTGGTCTTTTCCGGCTCTTTTTCGTAGGTGATACGGCCTGAACATATCCAACGACATCCCTACTACCGCTATTCGAAGCCATCATTCACAGAGCTTTGAACTTGAACACTTTGAAGCAAGACCATCGTTTGCACGACTATTTATACCGGATCGAAACACGCTGTGGGATCGAAATCGCCTCGTTCCTTATTGGTCAAAATCACTCACTGACCTCTGAGGAAACACGTTTACTGTCACATGCGTTAATACTGAAGGCAACAATCACAAGCCGACACCCTCAACAGTTGACTCGCCTCATCCTCGGCGCGGTTGGGGGTACCTTATGACCTTCATACACAATCCAAAAGTACTCGACAGCACTTCACTTCCGATCGGAACTTCTAGTAATAATGAGTATTTATAGTGCCTTTTCTTGAAGACACTTTACATATATAGAATGAAACTATATAGAATTAGTAATAATATAAACGTTTAGTAATATGAAAACAAGCTAAGGTGGTATAATGAAGTATTTTTTTAAAATAAAAGGTAAATAAGCCAGATTGTTGAGTTTTCACAATAACCCGCAGTCATATCTTTCATGACTTTTCATATTTCAAACCCGCATTTATTGAAATAGGTGTATATATAAAACATAAAAGTTAGAAATATAATAATTACCATTTTCTGGATCAAGATCCTCTTTAAATTCCATGAAGAGGTCTTTCATCTTCTCCTGTTAACAAAGCTGATACTACAGGCTAAAGATTTTGCATAAAATAGATGAAAAGGCTAAAAGTTTTATAAAAATTGATAAGACCCAAACGTTTTAGACATCCAGTCATCAATAGGGGAAGGTTATGTTTTTTTTATAAAATCCAATGTGGTTTTCGGACATTTTTATACAATTCTTTATATACGCAATCATATTTTGCAATCAGATATCGAACAGAACAGTAGCAGATCAAAACTTTAAGAAAAAATAAAAAGATACTCCTTGGTGACAAAGCAAAACGTTATACTGCACTGCAGGTCAGCAACTACTATGTTTTTATCTTTTGTACTACATGTATCGGCCCTGTGTTGCGAATATCAGTGCTGACACGAGATCTCTTTTTGGTTGCAATGTTTCCAGTAGCGGATATAGGATGGGGGGGGGGGGTGCCCCCCCTTTTTCAGTCCATTTTTAAAAATATTTGAGAGGTGGTACTTCCTAATAAATATGTAATGAATAATGTGCTGAAAGGTCAGGAAATGCTATTTTAGAGACCCTAACTTCAAATATTTCCGGGGGCATGCTCCCGGACCCCCTAGGAGCTTGCACCTTTGGCGCTCATTTTTTCTTCAACCTTTACTTGAAATGGTGCACCCCCCTTTCAAAATCTCTAGATCCGCCCCTGGTTTCTATGGCGCGTTTTCGGGGCCAAAATTCGAAATGTGTGCTTTGCACAAATTACTTTCGAATTAAAACTTGTCAACGAATTTTTGTAACAAAAACGTGTGACTTTGGACTTATTACTTTTGAAAGAGATGGCCAGATTACACATTACTTGCAAAAGATACGTTACTTGCAAACATTACTTGCGAATAAACATTACTCGCAAACACTCGTATTACTTTCGAATTCATATTTCTTTTGAATTCACATTACTTGCGAACACTCGTGTTATGTTATCTGCAAACACTCTTATTACTTGCGAACACTCATATTACTTACGAACACTCATATTACTTGCGAACACTCATCACTTGCGAACACTCATTACTTGCGAACACTCATTACTTGTGAAAACACATTACTTGTGAAAACACATTACTTTTGCTGCGCGTTTTCGGGGTCAAAATTACGTCACCAAGTCACGTGTCAAACAGGATACTGGGGACGAGTTTGTAAAATCAATGGCGGAGTCACTTTCACCAGAGCATTTTCGATTATTGGAAAGTATTCGGCTAGTTTTACTCGACCTTTCAAGACGTTTGGAGCAAGATTCTAGTGAAGATTTGGTTGATTTCGTAAATTTTCGTTTGGGGCAAATTTCACAACACCTTTGTCGAATTGCAGTAAATACCCCAGTGTTCACGGAAGTGCAGAGCTCTCTGGCCATCATTACTTCTCGTTTGTCTGAGGTTGAAAGGACTTTAGATGAATCCGTAACGCCGTCAACTACCGAAGCAGGACGTGTGGGCCGACCGAAGTTTGATGTTCCTAAGGAACAGCTTCAATATCTCGTGGACTGGGATTTGACAACTACAGATATTGCCCAGGCCTTAGGCTTAAGCCAAAGCACCATTAAAAGGCGCCTACGGGACCATGGTATATCCATCAAAGGAAATCGGACTGTCATTACAGATGTTGCATTAGATGAAGCAGTAAGAGAAATCCATACCGAATTTCCAAACGCCGGCTACCGAAGGGTGCAGTCCCAGCTGTTACTCCGTGGCGTCAGAGTATCTCAACTGAGGGTTAGAGAATCTTTACAACGAACAGATCCTGATGGTGTAGCAATGAGGTGGCTGTCCATTACACCGAGGGCAGTTTATTGTGTTAGTGGACCACTGGCCTTATGGCATATAGATGGTAACCATAAGTTGATAAGGTAATATACTATAGTGGAGTAAATCATTCAGTTATTAATTTCCATAGCAACAATCACTGATTGGTTGTCAATTATTTGCATGGTAAAGGAAACAAACTATAAGTATAAACCAATATGGCCACCATAGTTGGATTTCAGTATTTGAGATTTTTTATTAATATAATTAATTAATAAATTAATATTAATATCTATAGATATAAAATTACTATATAAAAAAAATAAGACAATATCAATATAAATAATATAATATGGATAGATACAAAACACCATTTTATGTTCTAAAAGTTCAAGACACTGCATAGGAAAAGAAAAAGAACAATGTTTTAACCATCATTGTGAAGAAATCTGCAATTTATGATGAAAAAACTGGTTTCCGTGACTTCCTGTTATGAAATCATCAAAGCTGACATCATGGTTCAAAAAATGTGTCTGTAATTAAGACACCAAACCCTTCCCCCCTTTGTCAATTGTTAAATCGTCAAAGTGAGTTTATGCGACATTGCTTCCGGGGTCTCAAGAGGGAACCCATACATGAGGCTGTGTTTGAAGTATAAATCTACAGCTTGGAAATAACTATAGAAGAAATATTCTTGTTGTCACAAGCTTATTTATCTCAGAATAAAAAACTTCTGAGTCCCTAATGGGAATCGAACCCACAACCCTCTTGATTGCCGGTCAGATGCTCTACCCACTGAGCTACAGAAACTCACATACAGGTCACTTATCTTGGTTCTTAAAGATGGAACATCGGGTATATGTCCTGCTAATTGCCAGGCTCACTATATCCATACGATGACAAATTAATAAATGAAGTATACTTGTGACAACAAAAATATTTTTTCCATAAAAATTGGGTATGTTGAAAGAAATAACAATTATTTGATCTATGTTTATAATTATAATCTGAAATATATAATTTATCTTCAGATGGAGGATAGTAATCCATGGGGGAATAGATGGGTACACCAGGATTCCTGTCTATCTTCATGCTAGCACTAACAACCGTTCAGACTCTGTCCTCAGTATGTTTCTCCAAGCTGTGCAAGAATATGGTTTGCCATCGAGAGTAAGATCTGATCGAGGTGGTGAGAATGTTGGTGTCTCAATGTACATGCTAGAACATCCTAATCGTGGACCAGGAAGAGGAAGTATGATAGCTGGACGCAGTGTTCACAACCAGAGGATAGAACGCCTTTGGAGGGATGTATTTGAAGGAGTTCTGTACATCTATTACCACCTCTTCTATCATCTAGAAGAATGTGGGGTCCTTCATCCTGCTAACAATCTGCACTTGTATGCTCTTCACTTTGTTTATGTCCCTCGTCTCAATCGCCATTTGTCTGTATGGAAGGAGGGGTACATAAGGCATCGGATAAGAACTTCTGGAAGTCGATCTCCAATGCAACTTTACATCCTTGGACTTCTCAGACTTAGGGGCTCGGACAATGTTGCAGCAAGAGAGATGTATCAGCCACAAACAGAGGTGAGTATTTTACTCAAATTGCCAACGAAATATAAAGCTGATCCAATGAGCTATAATTACAGGAAGCTCATTGAGTCCAATGTTTCATTCTAAAAAAATTAACTTAAATGCATTTTTATCACTGTAGTGGTCAGTATCAGTTACATGGTCACAGCGAGATGGGTGAAAATTTAGAATTTAATTAAAAGATAAAATTTAAAAACAATGGTGAGAAAACTAAATTTACATATTTTAAGATATATGTATGGGATTGAACAAACTCTTGTTTTCTGAATGCCACATTCAATTGGCACTGATGGAACACTTCTAAAATTATCAGAATTGAAATTAATTTCAATTCATGCCCTAATTCCCTGGAATTGAATGGAGTGAGGACAAGGGAACATGTTGAAAGAGAGAGGACAAGACAGCTTACGTGGACAGTGGACAGTACTTACTTTACATTACCCAATTAACCTTTATCAGTCGCTTCCGCCATTTTGGGTTGAAATCGAGGCTGGATAGGCATAACAGAGAAATAATGGCATCATGTGGGAAGGCCGGCACTTGCTCAAAATCGTTGAAATATCTACCAAATACTGGTCTTGATTTTGCTGAAAAATGGGCAAACGAGGAAGCCAAAGGTTGGCAAAAGGTGTGGTTTGCCCGCCCAGCCTCATTTTCAATCCAAGATGGCAGAAGCGTGGCAAAGGTCTATGCATTCGAAAAGCGCTAAATCCCAATGGTTGAAACCAGGGTTAGGATTAGTGTTAGGGTTAAGGGTTAGGGTTTGGGTTAGGGGTTTCAACCATTGGGATTTAGTCCTTTCCTATGCATTCACCCAAATAAGCTGTCCAGTCCTCTCTCTTCCAACTAGCCCCATGCCCTCTCCTTTATGTTCTGGGGAACTTCAAAGGGATGGTGAATGAGTCTTGCCAAATGTTTTTTAAGTTCCTGAATCTCACACAGCCAAAGGGTGGATCTAAGAGACTCGGATATAGTGTTATTTACTTAATATGCATTGGATAACCTGAATTTACATATCCATGCTCAAAATCTGATAAAATGTTATATTCAAGAATTTACATTTTAATTCTATTTTTTTTTGTAGGAAGAATTCCAGGGATATGGAGTGGATTTAGATGGACCGATTGCAGAAGACTGCACGGACTGTGACATAGTTGAAGTGCCTGAGACAATAATTTCTCTAGAACCAGCTCATTATCAGGAAATGTGCACCACAATAGATCCCCTTAGACCAAGTGACAGTTTTGGTGTTGATATTTTTATTGAAACTGTTTCATTTCTGACAAATCATTGTGAACAATCCTAGTCTCATTCAGACGATGTATAAATAAACTGCAACATCTTTGTAAACATACTCAGGGTTGCCAGACCAATGTGGTTCCTCAAAGCACATTTTTAAATTGAAAATGAAGTTGGTTGAGATAATAAGAACTGAAAACAAAGGGATGCTAGTTTTAGCCAAAAACAATTTCACTTTAGATAGCATAAAAATATTGAATTCTTCATACTTCAAAGTGAATTGATATGAACTTATATTTCATAAATCATTTTAACTATACCAGGCGATAAAAAGTCAATTTGAAGCTGTTAGCTCGACTTTTTTTCAACAGCTAACAATTTTCTGTTTTTATCTCTGCAGCTTTCAATGTACAGATAAAGCCTGTATTCTTGAACAAATTGTCAAAATATTAACTAAATGAACAATTGTCTTTAAAAGTATTTGGCTAATTTAATTTTTGTTTGTTCAAGAACTAGGTTTGGTCTGTTGTGCATTTTGGAAATTCAAATTGGTCAGGCCTTTCATTATATTGTACTTTATTATATAGATGCAAGTGTTATACTGGAAAATATGCCACTACAAGTACATTTGGGGCTTGAGAAGGATATTTTCCATATCTCCACTGGTGAGGATACTGATGATGTCACACCTAACTTTTTGGCAGCACACTAGCTGTTTATGAATGAAAATTGCTGCATGGTTTATGTAAGTTGCAGAATTTTAAAATGAAGAAACAAAGAAAAGGAAGCGTAAAGCTAAAAGGAAATTTTACGTTAACCCAAAAACATTTGAAACAAGTTTCTTGGAAGTTAAATGAGTGAAACATAAACATCATTTACTTCAGAAAAGCTGCACAAACTTGCCAGTTGTCACAGGTTATCAGTGAATAGAAAGGCCCAAAATCACTTCTTGTTTTTGTTGTTGTGTATATAATAAAAAGAACATTATAATTATGGTGGCTTGAAGATATGAAGTTTATTATTCTCATGGTAAGAGCAATATTTCACTCGCAAAACTATTGCTTTTACCACTCGAAAATAATTAAAACTAATTAATATATGATCTTTGTTTTTGTTGAAAAACTTCTAGATAATGAAAATGAATAACTTTAGACAATGATTAATACACTAAGGTGAAAATGTCTCTCCATTACTGGATCTTAAAGTTCAAAATAAACAAGATAACAGTAGCAATTTCAGTAAACGGCATACTCTTTTAATGGAACATAACAGCAACATTTAACATAAATATCTGTATATATTTATTATAACTTGGAACTATGTAGTTTGCTAATCTATAATATATTAAAAAAACACATATTTCTAAGTAATAAAACTAATTTTTGTTCATTTATAAATCATAAATCATAAATGATTGGTTGGAAAAATAATAATTAATGTTAAGGAATTTTGCTTTGTATAAAAACCCAAAGCCATTTGTATATTTTATTTTTTACTGATTACAAATTAAAAAAACTGTGACCTTAAAACAGCAACTATTAATAACATTAACTTTAACAATAACGATATTAAATAATTAACAAACAATTGTTATAGCAGGGTTCATATTCTTTTGGAATAATAACAATCCATAACCTTTTGCCATGAACAGAGTTTGTAAATGTTACAATAAAAATAAGCTAACAGTTTCATACCATTCTCTTTTTGAGACTTTTTTCATACCTCATACTTTGAACACAACATTGATATAACTATTTGGTCATTTACTTCAGCCTTTGTTTCACCATGACCAATTGTAGAATAATATTCTATGACTTTTATTGTTTTATGGAAAATGAACCAGATTAATATTTGAAATTCAATTTTAAATCTGATATGCCTTAACCGCTATAATAAGCCTCCCGCATCCAATATACCTTGAGTCTGTATTTGTTACAGTTTGAGTGTTATGTCTGCCTATTAGGGTGGTTGCCACAATACCTTTGTTGGAGAAAATGTTACAGAAAAATCAGAGTATTACTTTAAATAGTATACACCAAGTTTTCTCTCTCAAAAGCACTTGTAATGACTGAGTTGATGAAACTGAAGGACAACCTTGTCAAAAGATACATTTCAATTCACATAACATTAAAAGATTGCCCTGTATTGGCAATGCATGTTTCCATTACCATTCTAAAAGATCCGTAAGAGTCAAATGTTGGAGGGAGATTGAGTTCTAAGAGGCATGTAGATGCAAAAATGCAGCCATCTTCACCATCCAAAACTACTGATATTTTAGCAGAAGATAAGAGTGCTGTTGAGCCTGACACAAATCGGAGGAACTCCTTCAAATCTGTGGAGAAATAACAATTAATTGCTATTATTTTATTATATTTAATCTGGAAGAGCTTTAATTTATAATAATGATTTGGGACACTTAACTCAAAATCATAACCAAAACCGGAATGAGAACTTTATGTAAGTTCTAAATGTGATATCCCCGGGGACAAAGTAAGAGAATATAGCAGAAAAATATCAATTTGCAGGGGAACAGCTTGGAAAGTATTGTCCAGACTATTGTTTTGCAACTCACAAAGGATTGCCCCAGAGCCTGAAAAGGGTTTGGGCTCTTAGGTTTGAAACAAGCTGCAAAGGAACTTGTGACCTGAATCTTCATAGAAATGCTTGAGGGAAAATATTTGCATAAAGTAAACTAATTTAAACAAAATTTTGACTAAGAGTATTTTAATACTATAATTTTATTATCTGTATTTGAATTTTTAATATTTGTTATTGCTTTCAATGAGTAAAAGTTAACTCAATATCAAGTTGGCTTTAATGATTAAATTTTGGCAAACTACATATTTTGCATGATAACTATTTTTTCCTTAGATTCTTTGTACACATCAAACCTACATATTGTACAATGAATAATCTACAATCTAAAACTCAAAATTGTAATGCCGCTGGATTTCTATTCATGCACAATATGGAATTGACACAGGAAAACATACACACTCACCATTTTCTGAACACTCATCCAAATAGTGCAACAAATGATTTTTGGTAAGTTGCTGTCCTTCATCAAGACTGTTTGGAAAGGTCAAACAAGCTTTAACTCTGTCATTTGTGATGCAGTTTGGGATTGCAGTGAGAAGGCTTTCAAAAAGTAAAGGCCTATTTATTGCCTCTTTGAGAACATCTAGGGTTTCTAGACCCTTTCTCAGCTGGTCCAGGACAACTTTCCTTTTACTCAACACAGTGTGTAGCATTAGGTTCTCAATGGTAATTTGCTTAGTAGCAACCTGCAAAGAAAATTGAAATTAAATTATTTATTACTTTTAAATCTATTTAACTCAGATGTGGCCTTGAACTACTGCTTAGGGACAGGAATCCCATGTTTCACAAATCTGTGGCATTAATAAACACCTACAAACAAAGCAACACTCAAGAAAAGAAAAAAATCTCCAACCCTGACAGGATTCGAACCCACAACCTACAGGATTAAGATAGCACTTGCCCTATTGCCTTTGTCCATATTGCTACTTGCCCAGCTGGCAAATGTAGAGTGCATGTTCATTTGTTGGATTGTTGGACAGTTGCATTTCAAAATGAAGACACTGATTGAGTGCTAACTTCATTCATGCTCAGTGGGTAAAAAAATATTATATACAACATAACTGAGGAGCCAGTCGATTAACCATAAGCAACTAGAAATTTGTTACACAGTTGTCAAAATAATAATAAACTTTATTCAATATTACCGATAAAATGGAAGTACATCCAGCATCTCCAAGCATTCCTATTACTGAATCGTCATTGCTCAGAGCTTTCACATCTTCATCTGTCCTGGAATCAATCAACTGTTTTGAAGAACAAACAATTTTTTAGAATTTAATAACTGAAAATGTTTAATTTAACATGGGGTATCATTCACAAATAAGAAATAAAACCTTTTCCTGAGATAAATGCACACGTCACAAATTATAAAGAAAATGTGAGCCATAAAAAATATATAGCTATTTTAAACCGTATTTGCATGCTCATGGTTAAACTGTGATCTCTAAAATAAGTAATACAAAAACTTTGTCTGATCCGGAGATTAGTTTTCATCTGATGCAGGCATCCCAGGGTTCGGGGTAGGCAGCAGGCGGCTTTGTCATACTTCAGCCCTCCATGCATCTCTGTCCAGCGGGTCAGTGCTGGCCAGGTTGCATTCCTGCTTTCAAGTCAGTCTTTGAGTAACTTTGAGTAACAAAAATCCATGTTGGGGTCTGACACTGAGAATTGCAGGAAACGTAGGGCTTCCTTTTGCTGATTTAGGTAAATGTGTATAGTAAACATTTGATTAATTTTCCCTTACCCTAGTATATGGAGAATGCTAAATAATTTATGACTCTGACTTTCAATTTGACCTTTATAATTAAATGCTTGTTAATCCATGGGGTACTATAGAGTGTTTTCATAGTTGTATAATTACTGGTAAGGAGTATTTTATGTAGATGTATGCACCAAACATAGTATACTGTACATCCAATTGTTAAATCTTTGTTTACCCTCCTAATGAGGTCTGAATATCCAATGTCCCTCACATCGGAACTGTTGGCATAGCTGATTGCCTTGCTGACATCCTCAGTAATCAGATACCAGTAGCACACTGGGGATAGCACTGGGAAACCAACTCCACATTGAGCGATGGAATGGGCAATCATTTTGCCAACTGCCTTCATGATGCCTGAATACACTATACTGGCACTGTAGGTTGGCATAAGTCTTCCCTGTGGGCCTTCAAACAGTGCAGGTACAGTTGTTCCATTTGAGGTGGAAAGTTCATCAAACAGTTTGGTAAAAAAATCTCGACTTGGGCCCCCCGAGTCTATGGCAGGTTGCCCAGTAAATTTAATTCTCAATGGACGAGAGGCATCAAAGTCAGGGTTTTTATAAACTGGCAGAGCTTCCATTAGAACATTGGATTCATCCTCCACTGTTATTCTTAAAGTAGGGCCTGACATCTTGCCTTTAAGTTCGGCCAGAATGGAAGATAACGTTGATTCTGTAACAAAAGCAAGTAAAAAATTAATTTTGTTAAACAGGCTGCTTTGAAGTTCTAAGTATATAAATAAATAAATTCATTTATATAATATAAACAAGCAAGTAAATATTAAATAAATTTATTTTAGTATTTATTTGTATCTCAATAACATGTCATACCCTGAGAAAAAACCCTGAGTCATTTGAGATTGATCAAATCTCAGCTCACATGCCAAAACCTGGGGCATGCGATACATTTACTATTAATATAGTTTGCTTCACGTTATTGCATAGTTAATATACATATTATGTTTGTGTTATTGGACATTAACCTTATAATTGAATGAAATTAAGTCAATAACTGATTGACAATAATCATCATAAGTGCATGTGCTCAAGTACAAGTTGAACTAGGAGATGGAAATCACTTAAAACATTGATCACCACTAATTGCAGCTAATATACAGGCAAAACTAATAAACTTACACCTAATCTAACAACATGTACAAGTGTTTGCCTTGTAAGTTTACAGCCAAAACAAAACAGGAAGCGTGAAGCTCAAGGACACTGAAATCGAAAGGATATTATTTTGCAAATACAAAGGGAATTGGAGAAATACATGACTGTAAAAAAGCAATATGCAATTTAGCCAAAGATGTGCCAAAAAGACTGCCACCATTAAGGATGAGTTGAACAAAAGAAATCTGACAGCCACTCTTCATACCAGGGAAACCCTGATAAACTTGAAATGATGCTGCAATAATTTAAGTTTAACAAGCAATTATGAAATAAAATCTGTGTTCTTGTCAGCTAAACATAATATGTGAATACCTTTGTTGGGGTTCGCTTCAATTGAAACATCATGCGATCCACTATCACTGCTTTGATGATGAGGTCTAGATCTCTCTTCACACACACTATACATTAGTATCTCATCATCATCTTCTGCAGCTACCTGGTCACCTACATTTGATGAAATAATTAAGTCAGAGTTAAAGGTAGCACTAATCTATTCCATTAGTAGTGACATAATTAGTTTGGATGTGTGGGTGACAACAAATTTAACAATAATGAATTTGTCCTTAAGGTTTAACCATTACTGTTTAAATGAAAGCCCTAAGGATTTACATACTTAATTTTCCACAATTTCTAGGAGCATCCATTCAAGTACAATTATTGAATTATTAGAACTTATTTGAATACAACAGCTATTTCTTTATTTCCAATAGTCATTATTGCCATCTTTATCATCATCTCACGTTTTATTTGTTTTTTTATAGTTTGTTGCTTGAAATCATGTTAAAATTTGTGCTGTTTTTGAAAAAGCAAAAGGTCAGGAAAGGTGGGTGAGGGGGGAGAGAAACCCACACCCAAGACTTTTTCCATCAGCTGGCCTTGGGTTGGGGTTGGAAATTTATTTTATACAGTCATACATAACACTATTTTACACTAATTCTTTTGGATTTTTATTATATATCATTAACTTTTAGTAGAAATCTAGTCAATATCTATCGCAAATGCTGTAATCTGATAGATAAGTGTCTGTGAGATCCAATATGGTGTCTACAGTTCTCGATTTTCAGTCGTTCTTGAAGTTGATTTGAAGCTTCTAATTGACAAAACAGTTCCAGATAAAACAAAAGCAGCAACAAAATATGGTGTAAAAATTTTCGAAGGTAAGAAAAAAATACATTTGACTGTCGAGCACACCTGCACTCAAAAACTGTGTATCATCAATATGAATTGTTTGTAGAAATTAAAACTTTATTTATCTAAAATTATCGTAGTTCTGTTATTTATTCTCCAGAGATTTCTACTAAAACAATTAGAATACTCGCTCTTAATTTCTATTGGCGAATGATAGAATGAGCTCGTATTCTAATTGTTAAATATCTATGATGGTCTGGTTTTTGCAATGAAAACTGTTCAGATTTTTATTGAACAAACTGGCTTAAATAATTATTTATGTAGTTATTGACCAATTTATTTACTTTCTGTGTCTTTCTGGAGAATGACCTCTGCTACTTTTTCTACATCCCCCATGGCTTCTTCCAGTGCAACTTTAATGTCTTTTACAGGGATGTCTGGAAACATCTGCTTCAATATTAATTCATCTAGGGATAAACACAAGTAAAAAAGGGTTAAAAACTTTATAAAAATGATGCTTTATGTTTACATTACACACTTTTAATAAGCATGGCTTTGGCAAGTTTTTTGCCCCATTAAATTTTTTTCGTTATACAAATTAAATTGATAATAATTGAATGAAGCAATCCAAGTGTATTATGTACTGTATAATGTTTTATAATACACACCTTTATTTTCTGTGATAGAATGCATCTTCTGACTTCCAAAACAGCTGCTACAAAAATGAAATAAATATAATTTACAATATATTTTAATACATTTTATTTCTGAGAATGCAACTAACCGTATCTTACCAGATGAACAAAGTTCCAGCAACACTCACTGATACAGTACAAGCACACAGGAGCTTGTAAAAAAACTTGTTAAAAATTGGACATGTACCTAAAATATTTACACATAAGAAAAAATAAACTAACAAATAGATCTCTATCCCCACCACCCCGCCCCTAATTTCCCACACAATATAGTATAACCCTATCCCACCACTCCCAGCTTCCTTATATGCAACGAATCGACCCCTTCCCCAGCACACTCACAGATTGCAATTAAATACAATCTATCATATTTTCATCAGTCAAATAGAGGTTGCAGCAGCCATTGTCATTATATTATAGCAACTAAAAAGCACATGATGCGAACTATTCACAAGAAATTCCAGTATAATTATTATCAGTATAAAAAGGATATTTTCAGAGTAATCAAAGTAACAAACCCTAAAATATGCTTCATGCCGAATGAATAACATAAGACAACTATGATTACTGTATACCATAAATGCTCTTATAAGCCCAAAGGGGGGAGGGCCAAATAAATCTCAGGCCTTCTGGTTGGAGAGCTTATTAGAGAGAGCTGGCTTATTAAAAATGTTTTGATAATCAAATATAAACTAACTCAATTGCATGATTAGCTTTTTCTGATAAGTGATATTTTTTTATGACAATATTAATGGTAATGTTTTTGCCTAAAAAATAGCAGTATCGCTTAAACCACATAAACACAGGTTTTTATAATTATAAGAGCAACTGAATTAAACTATAATATTAAAACTCTATTTCTAACATCGTATTCTGCCCTGACATTTTTATTAGTTTTGTGAAAAGGGTAGGGGGGTATTAAAGAGGGGAGGGGGCTTATTAATTACGTAAAGCTCCAGATTGGGAAGGGGGTAATACTATATAATTATATAATGTTCACAATATTACATTAATCGTAATAATACTTTTAGTTCTACTTTTCTCAATAAAGTATTCTTGTACCTTTTTTCCAAGTATTCTCTATTGGTACCGGTACTTTCTTGTGATGAAGAACCAGCACAAATAGTGTGGTGTTCTTTTATGCTGGTCATGTTCAGAAGCTTGTGGCAATTCATACATTCTACTTTTGGGCAAGTATCTTCTGGCTTTGTCACTTCAACATCCTAAATTTTTTGTGTAGAAATATAGAAATATCATTTAAGTGATGCAAAGCAGGTGTTGATATTTCAAATAAACTATTCTTATTAAACACAGGCATATTTGATAATAATAACATGACATGTACATGTATAATAATAATATGTATAATAATAATACCGTATTTTCTCTATTAAGCCCCCGGGGGGCTTATTGTTTGCAAGCACTTTAGAGGGGGGGCTTAATAGAGAGGGGGGCTTAATAAATTCAACAGAATATCATTGGCGTGACTCTCAATTTCTTTCATTCATCCATCTTCTGCACACATGAGAAGAATGACAATTTTCAGTTTTTATAATAGTTTTCAATGTCTCGCAATACTCGCAAGACTCAAACACATGAAGATTGTGGTTACAGAGCCAAATTTGAAGAATATAATTTATTTTAAGCAATGACAAGCAATGTAAACTTTTGAAAACAGAACAATAATATATATTTGAATAGTCATTAAAACTGCACAAAAATCTTACTTCATTGGGCAAAGTATATTTTCAGTCGTATTCTATTACATCCTCCGGGGGGGGGGCTTCTATATTTCTAGTTGAGGGGGGCTTAATATATTTCTGGCTTCAAAAAAGGGGGGGGGGTTCATAGAGAAGGGGGCGTATTAGAGAGAGAGAGAGAGATGGCCTAATAGAGAAATTACGGTAGTTGACTATGGCTTTTACCATATCAGTATCTTCACCACCTTGAGTCAGTTTTGGAAGGAAGTTCTGGCGGAAAATAAAGCCCTTGTCTTGATTGCGTCGCTAAAAAAAAAATCAAGCAATACTCTATTTATACACGTCTACACAAAGAAGCTGTAAAACAGTTTTTAAAATAGCTAAATGATATGTTAGTTAAAACTTGACAATGTAACCCAGCCACCCCAGTGGACTACTAATTTAGAGGGAAGTCATGGTTCAAACTTGGTGGCAAGGTAACTTTGGAAATTTAGTGTATAGATTGAAGAAGGTTGGAATAGTGAATAGGAGAGGGATAGGCTTCCAGTTTAAACTTTATAGATAAAATATATTTTTTAAATGTCGACTATAAAAATAAAAAAATAGAAGAGTTTAAAGAAAAAACAACAGGGTAGAAAATTAACGTATGTCGAATTAAAAAAACTTTAAATTGAAAACTGAAGTTCCACAATAGATATGTTGTTTGTTTTTAATTAATTTACAATGCCTAATTAGAACCAATGTCTTGAGGACAAAAAATTTACTAAAATGTTGTTGATACAGCTCTATTCATTCAATTAACAAACCTGCTGACGTTTTTCCTCATTTTTATCAGATGGGAAAGTGTGTCCGTTAAATGGCAGGTCGCATTGTGGACAAGTCGGCAGTTCTGGACTGCAGTTCTATAATAATGACAAATAACATACACATTATTTTAATTAGTTGGTATCACCTTACGATAATGAGGTTTTAAAAATGAAAACCATAAATGCTCTAACAAATCCCAAACTGTGTTGATTGCCAAAGACAGGAAGATGACTGGGTCATTTTTTTTTGCTGAAAGGTGATACAACTTCTCAATTTCTTTTGCAGTTACTGAAACCAACAATATTTCAACTGGAACAAAAAAGTTAATAAAGTTAAAGTTAATATAGTTGCTAACATATAACTTATCTATCATAAATAAAATGAATTTTAACACTTGCAGGGATGTAGCAGATTTTTGCTAAAGCAGGTCCATGTTGGTTTTAAGGGGGTCCACAGATTTTTTGAACGCCAAAGGGGTCGCATGCCCCCCCCGTGAAAATATTTGGAAATTCGAATTAAAATGGTGGCTTTTAACGAGGCCCTGTGGGGGGGGGGGTAAGCATGTCCCCCGTCTGAATTTCAAAACTAATCATGTCGCAATTTCAGAATGTTAGCATGTCCCTGTCGGAATTTCACCCCGAGCTCCATCGATGTCGTCGTCAGTTGCAATTTTTGAATGTCAGCGTGTCTTTGTTGGAAATTAGTCCAGTGCCTCGTGTGTGTCTTGGTAGCTACGGCCCCGGCCTGCAGCAGCGAGGAGGGGTGGATGCAAATGTGTTGAAAGGGAGGTATATAGCGAGCGCCAAAGGCGCGAGTTTCTAGGGGGGTACGGGGGCATGTTCCCCCGGAAATGTTTGAAATATTGGGTCTCTGAAATAGCATTTCCTGCCATCTGAGAGTAGTTTCCAGCAAGTTTAAACGGTTTTGAAC
>JAOCZQ020633874.1:0-17189 GCA_025434785.2 Epizoanthus fatuus | reverse complement strand
ATCAAGAATATGCACCTTATAGGAAGCTCAGGGGGGTGGGGATTTTAGTATTTTGCCCAAATTGTTTTCTTCCTGGCTATGCACCTGTGCATGCATACATTACTTTCCAGGCCCTTATTATGTGTTAGCACAGCACCTCACTTCCAATTGGAACTACTGCATCTCAAACTTTACTAATAAGTTGTTATACTTAGGATTGTCATAATATTAGATTGTAGCAATGACTATGGAATCAATAATAACATCTACTGTGTGTATTATTATTAATAGCTATCTACAATAATACTATAGTGGGCGACCCTTACTATAATGTGTACCATTCCACAGGGATGATGACATTTTAATAGTAGCAAAGGAACCCGAACTTTTTATTGACAGTAAAGGTAAAGCTACTTATAATGCATAATTTTATCACATCATATTTTTTTAAAGGCAGTCATGATACAACAGGCATTTTTGTTGCCTTTTGTGAAGTTCACTTAGTAAAATCAGTATAGGAAACACCACCGTTTGAGAAGAATTAATGAAAAATTGCACGAGTATTTGATGAAAGTGATTGTAGTACCACGGGTGCAAAGCAGTCGAGTGCACATGGTATTTTTCACTTTCATCAAATATGAGCACTATTTTTCATTAATTAATCTGCGAGGGCAGATTTAGAAAAGGTTCACTGTCTCTTTATCATTATTATTATTTGTGTTTCCGTTACGATTGGCAAAAAGGACCCGGGAAACAGCTGTCTACTTTCGCCCGCTCAGAGCCCCTCAGCCAGGATTTTCTGCATTCTGATTGGTGGAGCCAAACCAAAACATTGGGGCCCAGTCTCTTTTCGCACACACAAATACATCTTAAATTGCCAATTGTGAAGGAGGGGAAATGGAGGGGGGGGGGTCAGTAATGTATTCATACATTACGTGCTGCCACCCTATACCGGTAGCCAGTATTAGTGAAGTTTCCAGGAATTCAGTCCTCCATATGCCTGGGTTTTATTGTTAGAATATACAACATAAATTTAATTTGGAAAAATATTCAAAGCATTGTGAATGATGCCAGTAATAATACGAATGTCAATGTGCCCCCCCCCCCCCCATGATCTGAACATTTTAGCAAGACAAATTTCTGAAACTATTGTGGAAATTGTGTTTCAAATACTGGATTGAGGGGGGGGGGGCACATTTCTGCAACTATTGTGGAAAATGTGTTTTAAATACTGGATTGGGGGGGGCTCATGAGTGCTGCAAGCACAAGCTTTCTTAGGGGGTCCAGCGTTATGCTCCCCCGGAAAAGTTTAAAAATGTGGGCTTCTAGAATTGCTAGAGATATATCTAAAATTTAAAATTGCGAGGGGGGGTGGCAGTACTGGATTGATACTCGGGTGCTGCCGCCCTGTATCGGTGGCCAGTGCTAGTGGCAGGTCTGGGGGCAGGGGTTTTCATTCAACTGATAAACCACAGACACCTTTGAGTGGAAATAATTCATGGTTGAGCAGATTAAAGACTACTTGGTGTCTCTTGTTCTTATAGAACTATGATGGTGTTTCCTTTTAATACCTCACCTACAAAAAAATACAACCGTTTTGGACTTAATTTCTGACGAACACTTTACAAGCACCTTGCTAAATATTGCAAAATGAGCAGCCTCTTTTCTGAAAACTGTCATAATTATCACGAAAGTGCTTAGAAAATATCTGGAAAAGGCCATGAAGTACAGATTTGCAATGTACGCGTGAGATAAAAGTGATATTTTCAGATGTGGCAAAATGTATGCTTTGGCATGTGTAAAATGTTTTTATATCCTGCTTTTGACATTTTCACTTTCAAAGTACCATTTTTAAATTTATGGTATGATTAAGGTGTCTGAATACAGTTTCGCAGTTTTAAAAGGCGGGCTACTCTTACTTCTAGTCATTTCGCTACACAAGCTTCAATATCAATTTATGTTTACCTCAGTACTCGATATTATGTCCCTGACTACATTTTGCATTAAAAAGTATTTTAAAGATGTTTCCATGGCAACCATTTACCTTGCAAAACCACCTTAACATTTTCAGAATATTATGTTTTCTTAAAATCTACTCAATAACTTTTCTTTAAACTTTGCAAAATCAAATATTAGTAGTTGAAAAATGTTCTTACGCAAAATCAATCATTTTGAACAGACGCGTTTCGAGAAATGTGAAAAAGAGCAATTTAAGGTATTAACCCCTTAAATTTTTTTCGGTTTGTTAGATTTGTTTCATAATGTTTTGAAAGCATGTTCATGTACCAATATCACTTCGTTCAAAATTTAATAAAAAGTTATAGAGCAGATTCTGAGAAATTGCTGTATTTTGTCATTTCAAAGACTATTTTTAGAGGTGTTTTGTTGCCATGGAAACAATGTGGTAACATAAAGCAGAGCAAAAATCTTTTATTCTAATAGGTTTCTATAATCTGTTGGAATATCATAACATTATGAGTAAGAACTAAAGAGTTATCACCTATACTAGTTTCATACTTGTGTCAAACAATGACTGTGTTCAGACACCTTAATAATAAACAGACATTACATAGCTGCTTGGAGATACGATTTTTATTTTCTCAATTGAAAATATCACAAGAGATAATTAATTATTTCAGTAATCGAAAATAATTGTCTCTCCACACAGACATACAATATCCTCTATTTGTTACATTTCATGACTTACACACCCAGTTTACATTTTTTCTCTAGCTGCAAATCGGCTGAAAGAATTCGGAGCCTTTAAACAGCAGAAGAAACAAGAGAGGGAAAGCTTTTTTTGTCAAGCACCAAAGAAAAGGAAAAATGCTTCAAGCAAACTCAACATGGCAAAACTTGCTGAGCCTTGCAAGGTATTAAAAGAAGAATGGATTTGTAAGATTCACTGTCATGGGGTTTTGATACACAATACTGTACATAGTTACACATACATACATGTGTATGCACATACAGGCAGCAAGGTGCACATGCATATATATACACAGGGCTCGACATTAACACTGGCCCGATCGCCCGAGGGCACATTTGACCCCATTCGGGCCAGTATGGACAAGTATAACTATGGAAAAATGGTGGCCCGATGGGGCCAGCAACTTGTTTGTAAAGTTTACTTTATGTCATGGCAAATTTCTGATGAAGAGAAAGCAAACATCAGACAAACGCAGCGCAATCGATTTCAGTGAAATTGACTACAAGGTTCAGATCACCTAAATAAAATAGCTACAGTTTTGGATACGATTCACGCAACACAAAGACAAGATTTACAGAAGCCTGTGACCCAGAGCAGTGTGTCTTTCTTTTACCAATCTGGACTTGGTAGTCTAAATTTAGAATCAGATACAGTAGCACTATAGGAAACAAATAATGGAATTCAAATTGAGAAAATCAGTGATGAGTGCGCGAACCGAAAAAATGTTTTCGGGCCAGTACACTTTCAAGCTGGGCCAGTAAGTTTTGAATTTTACTGGCGCGATGGGCCACTGACCCAAAATGCTTAATGTCGTTCTCTTACTTTGTACTTCATGTTTGCCAAATTCGTTTGTCCTACAAGATACTTATTACTTACATATACAAACATCTCCGATTCTTATATCATTCATGTCGTATGTGCTACTAGATGTGGGATGTTAATTTGTCGTTTTTACTTTTATCTTTTTTATCGCTTGGGCAACGTAGTAACCTTAAGGTAATGAACTCCTCTCATGCACTAATCATAGCCCATTTACACTAATAAACACACTTCTCAGTAATAAATGTACAGCCGGGTTCGCAACATTTAATACATTTGTGATTTTGAACCCCTATAACAGGTTACTGTTGGTCTGGTGGAATGGAGTCATTACAAGAGAAAGAAGAGTTCACGTAATCCTTCAAAACTGATTGCTCGCAAGCAGGTTGGGCAAAAAATGCTAGTTTATATTGATGTCAGTAGAGATGCTCCTGCCTCAACTATAAAGGAGGAAGCGATCAAGGCCTTCAAGATTAAAGACCCCGACTTAGAGCCAATCGAGGAGTTCCACCTACTCTATCCTGACCTGAAGACGCAGGTAAACCTCTTGCCCAAGTCGGATAAAGAATTTACGCCAAGGGCATATGCTGATTTGATGAAGATGTATTACAGCAGAATACGGTTGTATCTGGTGACGGATAATGATTGGCAAGGTCAGTGTAAATTTTTATGTCGATCTATACTCTATTTTATACAGTGTCACAATATTCATGTTGCTATCACTTATGAATTTTTAGTTGCTCTTTCTGCAAAATAATGCTGGAATGATTAATTGCCTCATACATAAAGAACTGCAGAAAAATGGCATCTTATGCGATTGCCATAGAAACCACTAGTGAACAAACACTCATTTTTGCAAGATCTTACTTGAGGCATTATCGCATTTTTTGGCCAATGCATAAAAAAATAGTTTCCTCCATACTAATATTCCCCATACATTTCTTTTACAACATACAACCCGAATTGCAAATATTTACTGTAGAAACTTGATTTGCCAGGATTGGAGCTTTGTCTTATGCCCTTGTAGCAGGGGGAAATACATCTAGTGCAACTATTATAAACCCCCTATTTATTCTACAGAAAAAAGCCATTCGTATCATAACGTTTTCTTATCACCGAGAGCATACAAACCCACTCTTCAGCAAGCTAAATGTATTCAAGTTACCCGATCTTATTAATTTATTTTCACAATGCAGTCTTTATGTACGATTACCATCATGGTAATCTACCTTGTCTCTTTAATTCACTTTTTACTAAGGTTTCCCCAAACACAGTTACAACACTGGACTTGCACCGAAATCGTCCTTTTCCCTCCCACAAGTAAGAACTAATTACGGAAAATTCAGTATCAGATACACAGGTGCAAAAGTATGGAACTCAATTGATGAATCATTGAAAAATCTTAAAAAAGCAGCTTTCAAGAGGAAACTTAAAGACAGTCTGCTGGAGATGCACAAAACAAAGTAAATCGATCGCCATGTGCCATGTTCATCTCAAAACAATGCCTCTTTAACTATCACTAGTAAATTCCATTATCCATTGCAACCACAACTAGTTAAGATTATGTGACTTACATTTTTGTTTTTTCTTTTGTCTTCTTTTTGTACTACTGTATAGCACAACAGCAACAGTCATTGGTGAGTACCTTCAAGGATTTAGTCATTGTTTGCATCAGATGTACATCTAAGGTTCCCTCTCCTTTCAATTCAAATGAAATCCATGTCATTATGTTCATCATTCCAGGTATTCAGTTGTAAAGGCATGTCTATAACTTTTTTCTATCAAGAAGAGTCATCAAAGCATTCCATTTTCTAGAACGTTTCCAGTGAAATAATTAATCATACTGTATGTAGCTGTTTATTTTTAAAATGCAACATTAATCAGCGGAAATCAGCAGATACAATTAATCCTGTCCGTCTATACATGTCTACTTTTTGAATACTTTACCAGTATGTACCTGTACATGTACACCTTTTGTGTCATTTACTTCGAAATTAGGAAAACAGTGCTACGTCCGAAGAAGGCGAACCTGGCAATGTGGAAGGCAGTATTGTGTATGATGAAGAAGAGGATGAGGAGGATTTTGAGGTGTGAACGCGAGAGTTTAAATTTATGATTTATTATCGGGAGTGAATTTTTATAGGTAAACATGGTCTGGTTTGATGTGTGATTTAAAGGGTAAAGCAACCGAAAGGCACAATATATAAGGGTGGGGTTCCACAGACGACTATTTGCCCGAAAAGCTCTTTAATTACAACAGATTACTTATTTAATAAAGTTAAATAATTGTGATTAAAGAGGTCTCAGTTTCTACAAATTTAAACCTGAACAAACTTGTAAAATAGTTTTAAACGATTCAAAATGTTTTGACTTTTATGTTGTAATTCAGTCCATATTTAATGCTAACGCAATTGTTCACGCGTATATTGGATTGTGACAGCAAACGATGTCAAAACTGACACTGACACAGTTGGCCAGCAAGTCATGTCGTAAACTACGTTTTTTTGTTTGCTATTAGGCCAAACAAAAAAATGTGTTTTCGGTTACTGACCGTCCCTATTTTTTGACTGCAGACCCTATTATTTCTGTTTGTAGAAAAAAAAAATGCTTTCAATGTCAAGTCTGAACTTACTTCGTTTTAAAACATCTCTGTCAGTATTTCTAAAATTCAGGCCATGTTTTACATGCCGTCTAAAAAACTTGGAAACGATTAAACATAAACAGAAAACCTACGCATAGTTGTTTTTGTAAAGTATGCTGCGGAGGTACACTCAGCTGGTTCACGGAGGACACCGATTTGGACACCATTTGCTTGTTTCAAAAGGTAATTTGGCTAAAACATGCCATTTATGAAGTTGCAGTTTATATTTTATAAGCTTGATATCCATTACATAAAGTTGTAGGATTTACAATTATTTTCATCCCCATATGTTCTCCATAATTGGTTGTATTGAGTGAAAAAATGTAAATATACCACGTTTTGTTCACTATAAAAGATAGTTTGGGAAAATAAAATTATTTAAAAAATAATAATTATCCTGCCAACCTACGTACGGTACCCTAATGTTTAGAACTCTGTAACCGGAAACACACGATTTTTTTTGTTTGACCTTTCACGTGTGTGGTTGCATCAATACTCGCCTAAAGTACTGTGATTGGCTCCCTGATGTTTGTTTCAAGAGATAGCTGAGTAGTCTAAATCGCATATTTCATAATAGGTATACTTCAAAGGTGCAACCCCAGTACATTATAAAGATGGCAAAAATCTGGCGATCTCCAGAGAGGTAACATTTTCTCAATTTATCCGCTTCTTCCTACCTAGCATTATATCAGATTTTTATAGCTCTGTAAGATATAGCAGAAAGTTGGAATCCGTTTGTTAGATAGATTACTGTGTGTAAAGTGCAATTTTTGATGTTATATTTTGTATAGTGCAATGGCGATACAGTCAGTTGTAATGAAGTATATCTTTGTCTTCTGTGGCTGATTTGTGGTTCCTTTTGTTCCATCGGTCTGTTAACAAGCGAACCATTTGGACGCTCAAAATTTCTCTATAATTTGTGTGTATGATGGGTTAGTAAGTAAGTTAGTGTTTTTGTGTCTGGGTGGGAACAGTTATTTGCTATTTTACACGTACATGTCCCACACGGTTATATAAATGGTTCCCTCGCTAACAGTCCTATATCACAAAGGAACAAAAGAAACGACAAATCAGGGACGGAAGAAAAAGATATACTTCATTACGTAGTATTTTTGCCTAACAATTGTTTACTTTGCGACAGTGTTTCATTTGTAAAACGGACGAAGAACCCTTCGTTCATCCATCAGAGTGCATTCACGCATTCCACGTCACTTGCATTGAAGAGTGGATAAAGGTTGGTACATGTACTTCCCTCCCTTTTTAATATCGGGCATGTTGATGCACCTATTTGTTTCTACGAAAGATAGAGTCCTCAAATATTTTTGTCACTCAATTCAAAGGTTTGTGTATTAATTACAATAATAGTACACGACCGAATTTTTTCCATTCTGTCGACAGTTATGAAAAAGGTCTATAGCTTCCTATGTTTATAGTAAACCCTTTTATCATTATAGAACTGTAGCCCATCCGAACCGACTTGCCCAGAATGCAACGTACAATCTGATGGCGAGACTTTCCCCCTTTATAGCGATGAGGAAAGGCGCAAGTAGGTTTGTTACGAAATAACTGTTTCAATAACGTTTCTTGCCCATGAATGGGAATGCGGTTTACAATAATGAACACTACATAGCTTGGAGTTCGTTTTCTGCATATAGGTTTATTTTTATTCAATAGTGTCACTTCTTATCATAACCTGCTTGAAAGTATTAACACGCTTGTAATTAACTCATTAGGATTCTATTTTCCTAATATCCCTTGGACTGTTTTGTTACTGTAAAAAAACTCTAAAATTCACTTCCAGATTCTCTACAATAGGTTACAAGTCTAAAACGGAAGATAACCAAAGAAAATATGGAACTGTTGCTATACTATAGTAAAAGCAATGCCTGTGTTTATTTTTGTTTTAAAATTATTGTTGACCAAAAGAAATAGCTGGAAATAATGTATTGTACAAACTGTACGGATAGTTGCAATTCGTCATGAGGTACATTCTGGCTCGCTGCCTGATTTCTTTTCAGCTAAGAAAGAGGAGCAAAGACAAGGGTTTTCAGTTCCGCCAGCGGGTGATCAATGTTCATCAGGATGTACAGATGGTAATTTATTTACTGATAACATGGAAAATAGTACAGGGTTCACACGGTCATGAAAAGTCGTGGAATTTGAAAATTCATTTTCCAGGCCTGGAAAAGTCATGGAATTTAGGAAAAATGTCTGGGGTCATGGAAAAGTCATGGAATTTCAAGTTGTTTGTCCATTTATTTCTTGTCATCAAGAAAAATCCTGCTCTAAAACTGCTGGGTTTTCAACACTCCTGAGTCATGGAAAATGTAATTTGGTCATGGAAAAGTCATTGCATTCCATTGCCAAGTTTCCGTGTGAACCCTGTGGTATATCTGAAATCATAATTTTAGCATTTTAAGAGTAAATTATTTCGTGTGATAGTCATTAATATGAGTAATATTTTTCACTTAACTTTTTTGCCTTCCGTTTCGTCTCTGTTTTACAGTGTTTGTATGGACTTTGGTGCTTCCGTCTCTGCTTCCGTTTCCGTCGCTAGTGTAAACTAAGTAGTGGTGGATATGTTGCAGGTTATTTTTTGTACTTAGAGGTAAATTTTTGTGAGTTATGAGTATGGTATTCAGTATCGGAGCGAGAGGAAACTCTTGTCACCCATGCTCTTCTTCAAAAACTCTCAGTTTCGATTTGTCAAACTGTTACTTTGTTTTTACAGGTTATGAATCATCCAGTGGATCAGCATGATAGCCTGTCCGCCAGAACAGTCGATGCCGATTCAGTTGCAACAGGTGCAGATGCAATCATGTCCTCCGCCATCCATGTTGGCTTAGATTCAGACTCTTCTGCTGAGGATATTGGCTTAATTGAATTCCTTGCAGGTGACCATGGAACCATTGATCCCCCCTCCCTGGAACTGACCTGCTTACTGCCACTCCAACAGAGTTTGATCCCCCCCTCCCTGGAGCTGATCTGCTTACTGCCACTCCAGCTTCAAGTGCTGTTATTGACCATGACCCGCTTCCATCTACAAGTGCCACAGTTTCTGAAGATACCTGTCATATTGGCACACCACCAAATGTTTTGCCAGGCAGTGGGATCGTTGGCTCACCAGCCAACGAACCTGAGGGAATGTTGGATGCTTTATCCAACGATGCGGACGTTTTTAAGGAGATAAGAGTGCATAGATCGCTAATTAGAAGCGAACTGATCAATATTTTTGGAGATAGCACCTTGTTAGGAGAACGTATCAAGTTAGAGGCAGTGATAATAAACGACGCTGGAAAGGAAGAAAAGGGTCTGGGGTCGGGGGTTCTTCGAGAGGTTTTTTCACGCTTCTGGATGGAATGCTACGACTCCCTGATGTTGGGTGTAGATGAACGCGTCCCATATCTCCGCCATGATTTCGGCCGGGAGAAATGGGAGGCCATTGCAAGAGTTTTGTGCAAGGGCTACGAGGCATGTTCTTACTTTCCCCTTGCACTTTCCAAGGTCTTCCTATCCAGCTGCCTTTTTGGTGAAGACAGCTTCTCAAAAGAAGAGCTAATCGACTCTTTCCAGAAGTACCTCTCCTCAAGCGAAGCCAAGTTAGTCTCAGATTGCATGGCTGGCAATGTGCAGTGTGAGGACGAGCAGCTGCAGGAGTTCCTCAGCGACTTCGATTGCAGGCGGTTGGTAACTTCAGAAAGTCTGTTGAAGACCATCGAAGAGATTGCCCATAAAGAGATAATACAGAAACCACAATATATATCAGATTGCTGGGCTCCTGTTGTTAATTCGCTCAAGCGCTATATCCCAAATGCAGAAGGACTTGCAAAGATCTACGATGATAGAAAGCCAACAACAGCAAAAGTTATATCATTGCTTCGAGCAACACCAGAAAGTCCAGCAGAGAGAGAAACCTTTTCCAGTTTGAAGAGGTATATTAGGGGTCTCGATGAACAAAAGTTGGCAACCTTTCTGAGTTTCACCACGGCGTCGAACGTCATTATTGTGGATCAAATTATAGTGACATTCACTCGTCTCGAGGGGCTGCAGCGACGCCCAGTGGCCCACACATGCGGTTGTGTTTTGGAGCTACCTTGTACCCATGCTAATTACTGCGAATTCAGGGAGGAGTTCAACATGATTCTTTCAGCAGGCTCGTGGGAAATGAGCATTGTCTAACTGTCAGTATTGTCTAAATTTGTAGTTTCTTGACGAACAATATGGACATAGAACTTTGTTTGTTACTGTTGCATTTGTGCATTTGTGTTTGGATGAGACTTATCAGACAGGACTGGTAAAGAACGTTTTGTTCTAAAAAGACGAGTGAATTGTTGCGCTGCCTTTAAGGGAGGATTCATTCATGTAGCTCATCAGTTCAGTTGCTTCAGTTAATTATGTTATGTTATGTTTTGAGTTTACAGTGACTGCAATTTCGTTTGTACTTATTAGCCATTGTGTTTTCAACGTGGTTTGTTAGCGGTACTAGTTTTAAGAAAACAGTAACATATTAATGTTGAACTTGTACCATTAAAAGCTCTGAGCTATTGAAGTTACTTCAGTAAGCGACGTCGTCCTTTGCTGCATGATGTGGTTTTCTAGGCACCTTGCAACTTTTTCTGTATGTTTTCTCTCACCATCAACACCCAATATCACTATATAGTATTAATATTTTTTGCGTTCTTTCAGTGACGAGTACTACAGATGATTTGGAAGCCCAGTTCAAAGCCCTCGGTAACTTTAATGTCTTGACGGTGATGGTTAACCTACCGTGTAGGAATTTAATATAGCGGGAATTAATTTCTGCGATTTGGCAAATTGTTGTGTTTTGCGAGTTTCGTGCGTACATAAAGAAATGAATGGAAAATACTCTTTTTTGGACCTTATTTCAGTCTGCGAATTGGAGAAAAAACCGTAAAAACCATCGAAATAAATTCCCACAGAGAAACGGTATATTTTAGACTGACTGAACAAGGTGAAAGTACAGCTGGAGAGCCTCATCCAATGATGTTGGCATCTGAAGTCCGTCGCGCCGTAGAATGTGTTCCAAGTAGTCATCTGTGGCATCACTACCAGTCTTTGAAGAGGTAACTGTGGACATCGACAAAGCCCAGTTGATTTCCTCCACCGACACGATACACTTGTAATCTTGTGTACCTTAGAAGATAAGTAAACAGTAATCGGGAGATGCTGTGGTTTCAAAATTAGTCCAGTGTTTGTTTTTTTCCCTTCTCGGCCGTCCCCACTTGATTTTATGTTTCTCATTGAAAGTGCCTCCCAAACTAGAGTCGGTAGGCCGGAAAATGATGACAGATTGCAAGGAAAATCTGGTCGGACCCATCCCCACCACCTTTGTACGTCAAAGTTTGGGTTTTTTGCCTACCGTAAAAGCTCTATTAAGCGCCTGGGCGCTTATTTCTTTCTGGCACTTCTAGGGTGGGCGTTTTAAAAATAGGGGGCGCTTAGTAGAGACTGGACGTTTATCACAAACTTGTTGAGAGCCAAAGTAGTGACACGTTATTTTTGCTGAAGATCGACATTTTAACGTATAACAAAGGTCGAAACACTATCCTACACTGTCTTTGTCTCTATCAAACAAGGAAATACATATCGCGGTGAAAACAACAGTTCATCTTTTGTGGACGAAGGGGGTGGGGGTGGGGGCTGAATAGAGAGTGGGAGTTTATTGCAAATTCGAAGCGGTAGAGGGTGCGCTTATTAGAGAGTCGGCGTTTCATAGAGCTTTTACGGTATCCGAAGACGTGTTTTTTTTACCTTGTTCTTCTGGAATAAGGTACAAGACATTCGGTATTCCATGTGGGGCTTCCGCACCGTTGGTTCTTCTTATGGTGTGATTGTTCCACTTATTTGCAACTCTGTCCAAGTCTTCTTGAAGCATGTCCATAAAGACGAAGCGAAGGCACTTTCTAAACAATGTATGGAACATTGTCCTGTCAGATTGATTAGGCAGGTGGAGATACACTGTCAACAGTGGATGAGGAGGGGAGGTGCGGGTTAGAGGCATAGATGGCTTTGAAGCACTGAGTACTGTTGTACTTACATATGATGTTCATTTCCTATTTCCAGAGCTCCGAATTCTGTTAGATCCTACAGTAAAGATGAAACAACGTAAACCAGATCATAATCGTGTTCAGTCGCGTGTTTGCAGCGGTGTCGCAATCGACCTTATACATAATGAAGTCATCAGTCGAAAAGCATTCAGGTAGTTGTGGTTCGCGAAGAAATAAAAATGGCGGAAAATGATGGGTAGATTGTTGAAAATTAAGAATTTAGGAAGCGTTTTTGCCATCATTTGCACGACACATTCTCGCTGCTGTCACGGTTCTGTTTCAAGTTGTCTTGTTGATGTTGATCATCCTTGGAAACATTGGCAAAACACTTCTTTGGCTTATTTATCTTAGTAACACCACAACCAGCCATATTGATTTCCGACTTCAATTTTTTTTCTTGGACTCAAAAGCCTGCCTTATTGCCACTAAATTCTGAATTTTCAACAATCTACCCATCATTTGCCGCCATTGTTATTTCTTCGCGAACCACAACTACCAGAATGCACTTCGACCGCAACACAATAGGTGACGTCATTATGCATAAGGTCTATTTCAGTTTGATCGCACAAGTTATAGCCTTGTCTTGGCACCACACTGAATTTTATGATGCATTGAAACATTTGACAACTTCCTCTTCCTTGTGAGTATAGTTGGCTTGTAGTTCATTGCTTTGAACGAAATTTAAATTTAAACTGATATTAGATATTCAGGCTGACAACTGACATTGCCTTGACACGATTTGGGGACAGATTTGCAATATCTCGTACATACAATAGGAGATTTACCCTGGCAATTACCTTGAATAGTTCAATCCACCATTCTGCTCTATTTCTTTTGTAAAAAGACCACCAAGCCTCAATTCGCTGCAATATTGAATTTTCAAAATTAGTCCAAGAAACATATGGCCCCGGTCGCACTATGAGCGAATCTAAAATTTTCGCTGGTTTTCGCACTTTCTATTGGACAGAAGGCGATAGAATTTGACAGATTTGATTAGGTTCTTTGTTTAATTTTTCGAATTCGCTCATAGTGCGACCGGGGCCATAGAATAACGTGTCTGACCAAAATTTCACAGCACTTTTTGTTGTTGTTATACTGGCACAAATGAATTATTGCGACTTGGGAAAGATTTGTTTCAGCGATCGAAATAAAGTCCTACACGGTTAATATGCTAACTGAAAAAAAAAACTGAAACCAAGCTGAAATTTTAAAAAGCAATGTATGTGAAAAACACCAGTTACACATGTTCTGCTACTCACTTGATTAAAAACAGATTTTCCATATCTGTGTGCGGACGCGCCTGCAAGATCGTCGGCGTCATCACGTCTCAATGTACACTGCACTGCGGCCACCAATACATTTTCCGTTCCAGGATCCGTCCGCACTACTCGTGGACATCCTTTAATTACATAACAATTATGATAACAAACCAACCCAAGATCCGCTTCATGGTCTAATTTTTCGGGTAACCCCTGTTTTTTAGTTTATTCAATATCTGATACGGTTGAGCTTTGATATACCAAAGTGCCGAGAATCCGGGACAATTTCTTCGTTATATCGTCTTCTCATACAGACTGCATGCTTTTGTAAAGCAGAAAAATTTACTTATGTTGTGGCTTACTGAAAACGGGGTTTGTTATATTGGGGTCAGTTCCACAGACTGTTAGAGCTCGTCCCCAACTATCAACATGTTCTCAATCGTACAAAACATTACATTGGGAGGGAGAGGGTCCTAGCATATGCTTTCAGTTGTTTTCAAAAATGCTGATATTTTTTGCCTTTTTCAATAGCGTCAGGAGAGGGCCTGGAACGAGTACAGACAACCTGCTTCTTTTTAACGGGGGACTGAAGTAAAACAAGAAGCAGGTTGCTAGGGAGAACAAAGCTCTTATTTAGCCTCTAATTTTGACCTTAGAGGGTTATAATTAACAGAAATAAGATTTTGGAGGACAAAACAAACTTTTGGTGTAATTGATGACGTCATCGGTTTCCATATAAGGAAATTCATTTTCTAGCCGAACTGCCGAAGCCTTATAACTCCTACCGGATGATGACCAGAGAATGGAAAATAGCACTATTTCTCTTCAGAAAGAGAGATTGACAAAAGTATGAAGAGATTTTTTGAGAAAAAAGTGCGTAGAAAGAAATATGGAATGACGTCATCCACATCACTACAATATTTTGCATTTAGTGAGAAGATATTCAAAAAATCGCGTCATACTTTTATTGGTGATAACAATAATTTCTACAGTGTGAATGCATATCGGCGCGACTTATTAATGGTTTTTAGTCCCAAAGCTTTCCATATTTGGAAAGTGATGACGTCATCAATTACGCCACCGTGTTTTCCACCCTCTAACAAATATTTACTGTAAAGTATAACACCATAACCCTAAAACAAGCTGAATAAACGTGGTTTTAGTTCTCCTTAGCAACCATTCTCCTTAGCAACAGTGTTTTACTTCAGTCCCCCGTTAATGACAGAAAATATGTATTCGAAATCACCATGTTTATTCAGCCACATGTACTCAATGGTGTGAGTAGTTAAATCAAATTAGTATCTCTTTGTGCTGATTTTGTTGGTCTATGCTATCAGTTCCAGAAAATGGAAAAATGTTTGCAAAGTTTAATTTTTGTAAGAATAAAAAATTTCGCAAAAAATCAATCCTCGCAAAATCTTAACTACACAATTATTTTGGGAGGGGCAGTCACTAGCTTCGACTCTGACGGGACGTTAACTCCTCGGCCACTGTACAAACGTTCAACGTTTCATTGGTACATATCAACGGCACCGCTGCTGAGCTTATAAAATACATACCTCCTAGCTGTTTCACACACTTTGTGTAATATCCGCAAACAACTTTAGAGTCTTTGTTGCTGGGTCCAACTTCGAGCCACATTAGGCGCCTTGAATACCTATAGCAGTTTGCAAACAGGTCAAAACACCAAAGCACACTGCAGCGCAGATCTTTAACAATGGTGACACTCACCCATCAATGCAACCATGAATCTCGAATCCATACGGGCGCAACTTATCGTAGCCATCCATATGCCACACGTAGTTCGGGCCCTTATTTCTGTACACTCTTCGCTGTAATCTGTTTCTCCTTCTTTTTTCTGTGCCTTGTGGATCTATCTCTCTTAAAAGTTCCATCACTTTATTTCTGGATAAATTTTGAAATGGATATAGCCGTAAATACTAAAAAAGACAGACCCCATCTTTTTCTAAGCTGATGAATACAGTGCTCCATGAAATGCCCAAATAAAGGGTTATGTATTGTACCTTGGTACAGGTATCGCATAATCTTGACGGATTATGTCCCACATATCTCTATATCCAGATAAAGATCCAGGTCCATCTAGTTCACGCTATATACATAATGAGGAAAATATTATAAAAGGATTTGGTCAGTAAATATATAGAGAGTGAAAGAAGATTTGGGGTGGATATTAACACGGTTTACAGAACAAGGTATTGAACAGAATAATATCAGTTTAATATGTAAATATTGGCAGAATATGGCGCAGGGAGGGGGTAGCCCCCCCACAACATTCCAGACCAAGTCCATACATTTTCTTATACAAGTTGCACTAGAATGATGAACCCCCCACCAAAAAAAGTTGGTCTGCATCCCCCTCCCAATGCTTCTGTAAAAACTAAATACAGGATTCTTTATAAATGAGTTCCCAGTTGCGAAAAAGAAATTTTCACAAATGACAAATCGGCAAAAAGGAACAGTCGCAGCGTACCTGTATGACATTCCTTATGTTTGCTTCAGGCACATCAAGATTACGGCGACGCAAGCATTGTTGTCTTAAAATCCTTCTAAGCTTTGAATAACTGTAGAAAAATCCAACATTTACCATAAACCGTAAGTCGAGATATCATCTGATTTCTTTCACATCTGTCACATTGATACAACAGCCAAATAAAAAAATAGTTGGTTAGCATCCTTATGTCCAAATGTTTATGGTCGGGCGGACGGCCTTTATTTTTAATTTTTAATTTTTAAATCTTTCTAAACCTTGTTTTAGGATCAGAGTATATCTGCACATTTCTTTTGTGATATTGCTTTTCCTCTCTTGCAAAGGTTGAAATAACTGCCAATCTGTATTGGAAGGAAATTTCCGCAAGTACTTGACATTGTCAGTAATATATTACAGTTATGTTAAAGGAAATACAGTCAATCCAGGAAACGTTGTCCATGAGAAATATAAAATATATAAATCACACGTGACGACGTATTTACAGTTCAAATATCTTTTCTATCCCTCACATGCACATGTAAAACACCGACGCAAATATATGTGACAGAATTTCAAATGAAAATCCTGGTCATAATGATATTTTCAATACATTCCATATGCGTGGTCACGTGTGATTTATATTTTATGTTTTATATTTCTCATGGACAACGTTTCCTGGAGTGACTGTAAATGTATGGAAAAAATTGATCGTGGGGCTTTTTCTATAGTTGGGCGCGGGCGGGGATGACTAATTAATTTTATTTTGCCTTAAATAAGAACCTATCAATATTGTCCGCCCGGGACACGTTTTTTTCAAAACTGACATACATTTACTCAGACCCGTATGGCGGGGTGGGGGCCCCAGGAGACCAAAAGGTCCACTCGACGAGATCGTGAAATAATAACAGCGCCGTGAAATGCTAAAAAAAGCAAGGGTTCGGTATCAAAATGCACGAAATCGCCGTTTCGGACATGTCGGAGATACTAATTTTCACAAATTTCTGGGGAAGCATTCTACCAGACCCCCCTAGACACTCGCGCGCCTACAACCCTCGCACAATCTGACAATAGTAAACAAACTTCAATTTTATATTTTGCTCGGAACTTTAATTTCAAAATTCCTCCGGGGAACATGCCCCCGGACCCCCATCATTGACACACATTCTTTCCACTCCATGGTCCCGACGCATGAAGTTCGCACTCCCCCCCCCGTGAAAATCCTGGC
>JAOCZQ020623586.1:0-17350 GCA_025434785.2 Epizoanthus fatuus | reverse complement strand
CGATCTATACATCTAATCATACGACAGAGTCCCAATTACTCTAGCACCTGAATGCATACCTAGGGTGGTTTGTTTAAAAAAACATAAAAATAAAGGTGAGCTAAACGAACTCAGTGAGTGTAACCAATTTATAAGAAAATTGAACTTTTCATAAAAATAACTGCAGCATTCTACTCAATCATAAAGCTTATGGTAAAACATTGAGTCCCCTTGGTAGCTGTCTATTACTTCTTGAAGCCATGAAGGAACCGCCGTAGTGACTGCCATGAAGTCACCATCGTCATTTCCAGTCTCTTCATACACTCTCGACAATGCATCCGCTGCCTTATTTTCCTTCCCTCGACGGTAGCGGATCTCATAATCCAGCCCTAACAGCTTGGTGACTCCTCTTTTCTGTAACTGAGTGTGGAGTCGCTGTTGAAGGAGGTGTTTAAGACTTATGATTCGTATGCACTATGAAAGTTCCAACCTCCAAGTAGTCCATCCACTTATCCACTGCCATCAGTAAAGCAAGTAGTTCTTTTTCATACACCGAGAGACCTTGGTTTCTAGGTCCTAAAGCTTTACTCAGATACGCCACTGGTCGTCCCTTCTGCATCAAAACCGCCCCCAAGCCCTTGTCCGATGCATCTGTTTCCACCACGAACTGCTGTCTGTAATCGGGAAGTGCCAGGACCGGCGTCTCGGTCATGACTCTTTTAAGCTCCTCAAATGCGTTTTGCGCTGCCTCACCCCACTGAAACGCATCCTTTTTTAATAATTCCGTGAGTGGTTTGCTAATTGTTCCGTATCCCTTAACGAATTTGCGGTAGTATCCTGTGAGACCTAAAAAACCGAGAAGGGATTTGAGATTGTGTGGTACTTTCCAGTTTTGGATGGCAGAAATTTTTTTTGGAGGGGTTGTTTGTTTAAAATTAAATATTTTCAATTTTATAAATTATCTGTTAAGTATGCATTCCATGTTAAACAAAGTATTATATTGTATTGTATGCATTTCAGATACAGATATGAACTAATTGACAACTTCAGTTATTTTACAGGTCAGTTCTTGCATTCCGCTTCATCCCTCTTCTACAGAAAGAACTTGATATTTTTAAGGAAACAATATGGAGCACACATCGAATTCCCATCAACGAGAAACCAATTTACCAGATGGAATGCCCAATCATATTTATAGTTTTCCTGAGGAATATGGCCTACAAGAATGCGGTATGTTCATAGTTCTGTTATTCACAGTCTTCTACGTCAAGTATCCAATTATGATACCCAACAATGAAGTTAATTTATCATTAGCTTTCAGCCCGATTCAACCTGGCTGAACCTTTTTCATATCAGGGGTATTATAAGAAATTGCCATTTTAGACAAAATAAATATTTTAGATTTTTTTGTTAATATCTCTGGGATGGGAAAGGTAAATGTAATATAATCACAATAAAAGTAATTTACCAGGTTATTTATATCAGCATCTCTGGGAAGGGAACAGTGACAATACTGCCAACATACAAATTGCTTTTAATTTTATTATACTTTATAAATAATATACATGTACTATTCCTGCCACAGGTTGGAACTGAATCTGGAGTACTTGAAGTGGAGGATGACTACCTTGAGCAAGACTTCAGAGCAAGATGCAAGTCAATTATTCCTGAACCAGATCAAGTGGTAGCAAAAGACTGCGTGAATGCCTTCCTTTACCTCAAAGACAAATTTTGTGCAGATTCAAATTAGTCAGTCGATAGATTGATATTTTAAAGTACACTGAGTTTTGTACTAAATGTAATTTCCAATGCAGTGATATGGCACCTCTCGACCATAAACATATTTTATACATAAACAGATTTGACCAAAGATTGTGCAAGTTGGTGGCTCTGGTCGTACAGTAAGCTTTAGTATCAGATAGCATTAAGACCAATGTTTGACGCGATTCAGTGTTGTAGCCAGCCGTGAGGCCGAGCATTCCGATGGAGGGGCCAGGGGGAATACTCCCCAAGACATTTTGGGACATGTCTCCGAAATTGTTTTTGATGCAGTTTGATTTGTTGATGTTATCATTAGCTTAGGAACTAGTAGGACATCCTTGATAAAATTCCTTTTAATTTTTTCTCTTGCAATTTAGAATAAATAAGCACGAGTGAAATTTTCAAAACAAACTGCACAAGTCTGAAAGGTGAGTGCAGTTTGTATTCGCTTATTTATTTCAAGTTGCATGAGAAAAACTATGTGATTACCTGTTAATCACAAAGATTTGAAGATTTCAGTTTGAAAACAATTCAAGCAAGCGCACATGGAGTTATTTTCCCGCCACGACCTTGACTCATAGGTGTATAAAATATTTTACAGCCTGTTGCAACAAGTGCAGCCTATTTGTAGTAACTACAAGGGGTTAAACAGCAAACAGCACCCAAAAGTCATGAATAAGAACCTACTACACTAATACTTCTTAAAAACAACCCTTTTTAATTACCATATTTTAAAAACACAAACTTACACGTCCAGGTTAAATATTGGACCAATCAAAACAATTTCATGATTACTGTAAAGTTAGTCTCGGCACTTGGTTATAGGTAAAAGCATTTATGCAGCTACCTGAGACCAGACAAACGACATAGAGGAACCAATGTTGGGTTTGGAAAAATTAAAAAACAAGAAATTAAAGGAACTGCCTATAAACTAATTAAATTGATTTAACACTTGAACTTCACAGTGTACAGGTCAGTTTTACTGGTCTCTCATGCACTTGTTCAAGTTGGGGACCTGGAAGTGAATGGCGTATGTGAAGGATTTAAAATACTGAATTCATGTTGACTACTTATTACAACTCTTTTTCTCTTTCTGACATGAACACAGGACTTAATGACAGAACTACAAGCAACTGCAATCTGTGTTGCACAAAATCAAATATTCGGTGTCGCTCAATTCTTCACTTTGCTACTGGACATCCCATCCCCATACCTGGATCAAGACACTGATGGGTACTACTATTCATTATAAAAACATCCCAATACAAAATAATGTAGAATTTCAGTGAGTAATGCGACAGTGGGTTGTTCACTTTGCCTTGGCACAAACACACAGCCAACTACTTCAATACAGACAGACCAATGGCTTCGCAATGCTTGTTGCATGTGTGTTGTTTTGCAACAAAGGTGTTTATAGCTATTTTCGACAAGTTGCCATTACAAAAGAGATACTCTTCCTTGTGTAAGAGACCAAAATTCGATTAATTACGCTAAATGAATTATCTTCGGAAGTATTTTAAATTATGGTTAAAAGTTGGCCAAGTTTCAGTTAGGTTAACAGAATGATAACTCGGTGGTAACGAAACAAAGAGCCACCTGCTGGTGCAGGTTGGGGTCAGTTCTTTAGTGGAGCATGCAATCATGGAAATATGATAGGCTAGGAGAATCTGTAACTGTGAAGTTCTGCAGGTTCACCTGTCGAACAGTAACGCTTAGCTCATTGCAGATCATTACGAAATTATATGGAAATGTCTTTCTTCAACGTAAGAAATATCTTAAACTAGTTTAGAAGGTCACGTGGTCGAGCCTTGTGCGCAGGCTTAGTGTAAAATATTTACAGCAAATATGCTCGGGAAAGATCTTTTGTTATTGAACTTTCTTGGTAGAATTTCTACATGAAATAGTTGATCGATCTTTTTCTAGCTTTGTCTTGTCAAAGAAACTTAGTATAAAGAACATGCCTGAAACATCATTTTGAGAGGGAAGCATCAAAATCTAGCTATTTCGAGAACCGGCCGGAGGCATGGAATTCAGCCCCAGGTCCAACGGAGACCACGGCCGTAGCCTGCGTACTAGGAAACCAGTCAAACCAGTTTCGGGCTGTTGTTTGGCTTGACCTAGCAAATAAATAGCGGCCCGAAATCTGTAGGAGTCGGTTGCTTTCGAGCTATCAAACTCTATGTGGTGAGATCCTGTAAGTCAACTCCTTGGAATAAACAAACACCTTGGCTGAACCTCTGATCGTACCTCTTGCTGCCTTCGAGTTCCCCATGAAGTACAACAATCCCAAACTGCCCCGTGACAGAAGTGGTTGGAGTTAATCCGGGTAAGTCTCAGTTTCTGTACTGGACTTAGTGAGTGGATTTTTGTTATTGTGGGAAACCAGTCAGGAATCCTTTGTGTTTGATTTTCAAGTATAAATATCCAGTGGCTATAGGTTTTCCTTAGAGGAAAACAACAGCTACTTATTCTTAGAACTCGAATCAGTATTTGTTGTTTTGATAATTGTAATCCGACTCGAAGTATTTCACTATTTACTGTAGCCTCACGTGCTTGCCATTTTGTTGAACTCCTGCATCGTTGTTTTTTTAAAAGTAAACTTTGCGTGTGGGGAGTCTATTGTTCAATTCACTCGTGGTTTTAAAAATTGTCATTGATACTAGGGTTTAGGATTAAATAGTAATTAGGCTGTGTATTTAATTAACCTTTCGTGATCAGTGATTTCGTGACAACTGCCACAGAACCTAGAAACGAAAGCGCGGTACGAACTGACCTTGACAAACGAACAACTAAACAACCGTAACTTTACCACAGATTTTCGACATTTCTGAACAGCTGAGCCAGTTCTTTTGAAAAAGATTCCTTTGAGTTTTCAAATCACGTGCTAACAAATCCTTTTGTTTGCGGAATCAATTACAGTAACTCTTGTGTGTTTGGTAAATGCAATTTGACCGTGAGCGGCACGGATATTAATCAAATTATTATTTGCGAAACGTAGTCAATGAAATGAACGTTTACCGCGATGGAGAAATCGTATATTTTTGTTTGCTGCTTTCTCGGAGATTGTAGGGATAGTACTGAATCGGCGAAGTTGAATTTGCTTTTACAGTAACTAGTATTCTAAAACAACAAATTAATTATTCAAACTGTTTACCCGCGGCCAGAAAAAGAAACTCTCCGAAAGCAAATAAAAAAGTACCGACACCGGGGGAGATCAAGATTTATTTTGTGACGGCCACTGTGTAGAACGTGGCAAGAAGTCAGTTAAAAAGACCACAAAATCGACGAAAACCAAAAATACTGCCACCAAAGCTACTCAAAAAAATGTAACTTCTCCAACAGGTGGGCCAACCAAACAACAGGTGGCCACTTTCAGCTCTCAAACAGATACTGACACTAACCCGCAAACGGACACGACTTGTTTAGAAAACCAACAGGTGACTAGCTCTGTCAATTTATCACAGAAACATCACACATCGGACAAATCTTTAAATTTACAGATCGAAACTAACAAAGAAGGAAAAGGAAAAGTTCGGAATGTCGGAAGAACAATTAAAATTTTTAGAAGCCCATAACAGACAACTTGAAGAGAGATGTGCGGAACAAAACAAACAACTGGCGGCCATGACGAAAGCAATTACAGAAAAATCAAATCAGCCACATTCCCATGTTTCAGTCAATTGCCCACCTTCTCCGGGAACCATTCGGAAGATATAAATGAATTTCCCGCACAGTTCGAACGGACAGCGAATTTGTTTAACTGGAAAGATGAGGTAAAAAGAAATGCGTTACCTCTTCGGTTAGAGAAAACGGCACGCATATGGTACAATACGACCGCTACGCTGGCGGACAAAAATTACGAAGGACTCGCGGAGGCATTGAAACAACAATTTCACTCGAGTTCCGATCAGTGGCTGCTAAGACAACAGTTGAACGAACGAAAACAAAAGGTAGCCGAGAAAGTAACAGATTACGCTGCGGATATTCGGAGAGATTGTCAAAGGCTAAATCTTTCGGAACAAAATAGCATCCATCAATTCCTAAATGGGTTAAAACCAGAAATAAAAACTCATGTCTTTTTGGCCCAGCCCGAAACGTTCGAAGCAGCAGAGAACTGCGCGAAACTTAAGGAAGCCGCACCGGACCATAAACCGGTAGACCGAACAGACGAAATACTTACAAAATTAGCGGAAATGGAAAAAACAGCGACAGATAAAACAACACCTACTATAGCCGCATTTAACCCCCAACAGTATGCTACTAACTACAATGGGGGGTCCCAACCTTACGCAGGGGGTACCAGAATTCTAACGGAGGCCCCCAGAATTTTAATAGGGGGTCACCGAATGTCATTGGAGGGTCCCAGGTCAACAATGGGGGGCCCCAGAACTCAAAACTACAATTGGGCCCAGCCTTACAGTGGAGGGCCCCAGACCTACAATAGGGGGGTCCTTAGTAACGAAGAAGGAAACCAGAGACAATTTCAATGCCTGCGCTGGGATATGTCAAGGTTAGAGACTTACGCACCATTAAAAATGCCAGCCCGGGGGGACAAGTAGGGCGTAATCGTCGGGCCCCCGATGGCCGACCAATTTGTAACTACTGTAGTATTCCTAGACACGTAAGTTTTATGTGTAACCGGAAAGCCCGAGATGAGAATAGGCCAGACCCCAGGATACCACGAAATGGGGGACCCTACAGACCGAGTCAGGAGGGTGGTAACCTCCCTCACAACTATGGTAATAGAATACAGAACCGCCCAAACTAGAGTGGGTCTCGTGTGAACGGGACACGAACGAGACCCCCTATAGTGACATTTACAATCGGAACTTCCCTCATGAAAGCACCCAGTATTGTGCTAATTTTATGCAGAACAGGCGCAGTGTTGCCAGTTACCAAATTGACCCTAAACACAACAATGAGAATTTAGACACGAATTTAGAACAAGTAGCAACTGTTGTCCCGTGCAGTTCAAGTTTAAAAACAGAAGGTGACATAACCATAACAAACACAGCGACACCTGTTGAGGGTCAACACGTGATGACACTTGCAACCCCAGACAGTGACACGACTACAGCACAGTATGATTGTGAGCCAGATCGGATAATTACACCCCCAGTGGGACCCACAAACAATAAGGAACCAAACAACCAGACACACCATGACGATAGTACTGAAGCTAAAGAGACCGCTGACCAAAATATGACTTGTGAAAATTTAGAAAACACAGAATCCATTAGTCCACGGATAAATACAAATGGTATATTCGTGATAGAAACGCTGACCAAATTATCCCTAAGGAAAACAATTGAGATGCAGAAATTTGCGATACCAAGACTGAATCGAAATCTGCCCTAGCCATGATTCCAAAACTGGCTAAAAGTACACAACACCCAAGTATGGGGAAACCTATACAGACTGGACAGAAAAATGTTGTTCGAACACCACAAATAAGTACGATTAACATGGAAATCAGTGCACCTGCAAACATCGAGAGTAAACACGAAATTATTTTAGAAGAGCCACGTGTTATAAATATAGGATCTCGAGTAAAAACCGAAGAGAAGAGTAAAAATGCCTTAGGAACTGATGCTTTCATAGTCCGACATTTTAAAGAACTGGAAGCAAACAAAGAAGTCGTGACAAATTTTGAGACCCGCGAAACAGATATTAGTATGTATAATGATGAACGACTTACCGAAACGGCTGCAAATAATACAGATACAATGTTAGAAGTTATTAAAGTTCCAGATAATAATGAGCAGTCGACAGATGACGAAACGTGGGTTATTATCGAGGATTTTGAGGCAAATTCGGTTGATACTATTGAGCGTTCCGAACAGACGGAACAGGATAGACAAAACACGGGTGAAAAGAAACAAAAAGGGTTCGCTACACGATGTTTACATAAAATCCGTGCTAAACTTTCTTCCTGTTACAACAGACTAAAACGAATTGCAGCCGTTAAATAGAACTTATCCAAACGGGCAGAGGCAGATTTGACGAAAAATTTGACTACATTACTACCCGAACACATTCCAATCTTGGATAATGCACCACCTGTAGGCCTTAGGCCACAACAGGTACCACCCACAGCACCTGCGGAAAAGCAATGTTCTCGGACACTGGAGGCAGAAGCAGAACTTACTCGAACACAAATAGGTGAATGGAACAATGAAATATGCGATGAACCATCGTTAATAAATGCAATCCAATTTGATTCAGCATCAAGCAACCTCTCCATCTCAGGAACTGCTTGTGGTAGGCAGTTATCTTTCTTGATAGATATCGGAGCCAGTGTGAGTGCCATGAAAGCCGCTGTTTGGCGACAGATTCCCGATTTGACAAAGCATCCTCCCATTTCAAAAACACAGCAAATGAATACCATTAAATCGTTCAGTGGTCAACAACGTTGGGTCAAATAGAAGTGCCTTTCGAAATTGATAATAACGTCTATCCATTTCCAGTTTTGGTTATTGAAGATTTAACTTTTGATGTTCTAGGTTGTGTCGTTTTAGAATATTATGAATCCAAAATAGATCTATACAACCATGTATTAGAATTACAAACTCCACAGCATAAGGGGGAGAATAATGACCCCCCGGATACAACTAGAGATGAGGGGCATATATGCCTGATACAAGCACAACATAGTTTCATTTTACCTCCAGAATCAGAATCAGTGGTCCCTGCTACGTTGTACAGACAACAACAACAAGGGGCAATAGGATTTGTGGACCCAAGGGCCGACTTACCGCAACGTTACCAAATAATTGGGGCCTCAGAATTAGTATCAACATCAGGGTCGGGCACAGTTCCCATTAGATTGTTGAACCCTACCAACCAACCGGTAAAAATATATCGGAAAACATCATTGGGACAATTTACAATAGCAGATCCGGGAATAGCCACATTTGAATTACAACAGGCAGACACCGAGGCGGAAGCTAGCTGCAACATACCCACAGCAACCGACACTGACCCTAGACAACCACTAGACGTAGGGGGCACCCACATCACCGCAGAACAACAATATAAACTGAAAGGGCTCTTAGATAAATATGATGACGTTTTCACATATACCCCAGAACAATTAGGTCGTACATCCGTGGTGTGCCACACAATTGATACCAGTGACCACGCCCCAATCCGTTTACGGTCCTACCGGACCTCCCCCACCAGTAAGAACGAAATTGACAAACAGGTACAGGAAATGTTAGACAATGGGATAATTTCCCCTTCCGTATCACCTTGGGCGGCGCCAGTAGTTCTTGTAAAGAAGAAAGATAATACCATGCGCTTCTGTATCGACTATCGAAAACTTAACGAAATTGCTAGGAAGGATAGCCAGCCCTTGCCACTCATTACCGAAGCATTAGATACCTTGGGGGGAGCCCAGTACTTCTCCACATTAGACTTACGCTCGAGTTATTGGCAGATCCAAATGGATAAAGACTCTAAAGAGAAGACGGCTTTTATTACTCACAATGGGTTATATGAATTTGACGTTCTCCCTTTCAGCCTTTGTAATTCCCCGGGGACTTTCCAACGACTGATGACACATGTCTTACGAGGCCTCGAGTGGTCCATTTGTCTTGTTTACATTGATGATTTGATAATCTCCTCACGAACATTCAATGATCATTTACACCATCTAGAAGAGATTTTTAAGAGATTTCGCGAAGCAAACATCCGACTAAAACCGAGCAAATGCCACTTTGTGAAAGAAGAAGTGGAGTATTTAGGACACATTGTATCTGCCACGGGACTTAAACCTAACCCCGACAAGATCCGTGCAGTAAAGGAATTCCCAGTACCAAAAACAACCACCGAAGTACGCAGTTTCCTAGGTTTAGCAACCTATTACGGACGGTTTATTAAGGATTTCGCAAAAATTGCAACTCCCCTCAACAGACTTACCAGCAAGAATGTAAAATTCCATTGGGATGACTCATGTCAAATGGCTTTTGAAACATTAAAGCAGGCACTGATTTCAGCTCCAATATTAGCTTACCCTGATTTTGAACAACCATTCCATTTATATACAGATGCAAGCCAAGACGGCATCGGGTTGACATTAGGTCAAATCATAAATGGCAAAGAGGTAGCGGTCGCCTACGCAGGTAGAGACCTTAATCAGGCCGAACGGAATTACAGTGCAACGGAGAGAGAAGCACTCGCAGTAGTTGATGGAATAAAGAAATTCCAGGTCTATTTATATGGCCACAAATTCACCGTCCATACCGATCACAACGCACTTAAATGGCTCATGTCGATTCGAGATCCTACCGGTCGCCTTGCTCAGTGGTCATTGCTCATACAGCAGTTCGATTTTGATATTTTCCATCGAGCTGGTACAGCTAACGGGAATGCAGATGCATTATCTAGACGCCCTTATGGCACAACATCCTTAAATGCAATTCAGAGTGCGGGCCTACAGATTGCCCAAATTTGGGAACACCAACGGCGTGACCCTCTTCTTACCCCACTTATCGAATATCTAGAAACAAACACCCTCCCACACGATGCCGCTCAAGCGAGACGAATTTTGCTAGCCGAAGACTTGTTTTATTTAGATGCTGACGGTTTGCTGTACCATATCAACCTGTCTGATCGGCGAGGGGAGAAGAATTTAGAAACACAATTAGTAATTCCACAAGGTCTCCGATATGAGGTACTGAACAATGCCCATGACGATTTAGCGGGAGGTCACTTCGGCATTTTTAAAACCTATGAGAAACTTAAGGATCGGTACTATTGTTGGGGTATTTATAAAGACGTCGAGCATTGGATCAATACCTGCATGGACTGCAACCAGGAAAACCCCTAAGAATCGTCATAAGGCCCCACTCCTCCCCATTCCAGTTGAAGGTGCCTTTGACTGAGTCGCGGTCGACTGCCTTGGCCCATTGCCCCCATCTCACAGAGGTAATACGTACATAGTGGTTTTTAGTGATTATTTAACACGATGGCCAGAAGCTTTCGCAGTACCAGATACTGAAGCAATAACAATTGCGCGATTATTGATTGACGAAATAATTTCTCGGCACAGTGCTCCTCGGACACTACTTTCGGATCGCGGACGCAATTTCCTTTCGGCCTTAGTTTTAGAAGTATGTCGTATATATAACATTCGCAAATTGAGTACGACCGCGTACCATCCGCAAACGGATGGGGTGGTTGAGCGTATGAACGCGACGTTATGTCAAACCTTAGCCATGTATGTGAGTAAACAATCACAAAGACTGGGACGTTTTTATTCCAGTCGCCCTTGCAGCTTTCCGGGTGGCCCCTTCGGAAACAACAGGAGAATCCCCATTCTACCTTCTTTATGGTCGCGAACCACGGTTGGAAATGGACGTCAGTTTGTTGCCTCCAAAAGATGTCGCGAGTTCAATCGGGGAACATCGTAGACGCATTGTCAAAAATCTGGAAATGAGCAAACAGATTGCACGTGAGAACACACAAAGGGCCCAACAGAACACGAAAGCCTATTATGACCGAAATGCAAGAGACCCCACCTTTATCGAAGGGGAACGGGTCTGGGTATTTACACCAAAGTATAAGTGAGGTCTTTCTCGTAAACTCTTGCACAACTGGCATTGCCCTTTCCGAATAGTGCAAAAGTGCAGCCCAGTGCACTATAAATTACGAACCTGCAGTAATAAACCAGTCACCACTCATGTGCATGCAAACCGCATGAAACGTTACATTGATCCTAATGACAGACCTATCAATCCCCCTGAAGAGGACGTGCTCGATGAATCATACCTAACAGCAGACGATTTGCCACACAATAGTATTGACAACACCCCTACCGATAATACAGTAACACACCCCATCAATGACCATACCAATACTCAACAAGAGGACAATCCCCAACCCAATACTGCTAAGGATACCACCATCGACAATGTGACTGTTTTTGCGGCAGAAAAGCTTCTGCGGCAACGTAAGAAGAGAGGGCATGTAGAGTATCTAGTAAAATGGGCGGGATTCCCCAACACGCAAGCCACTTGGGAACCACAGGAAAACCTCCTTGTCCCTAGGCTCCTGGAAGAATTTGCCAAAAACAGGGCAACATTGTTAGAGCAATAAATTAGGAACCCACTAGGGACAGCCTGGGCTATATAACACACATGGGGTTAATTTTTTTTCTCTTCCTTCCTCCCACAGACAAATCATGTTTAAGGACGGGTTTAAAACTAAGCCAGGGCATACTCCGTTTACGTTTGCAACAATTGTCTACCTGTTTGGCATTGTTACGGCAACCGAAATAGATGCCACAGGGCAAAAAGTTGCTTTTTACCCCTCATCACTAATGATTAGTCACAATGTGCGACCATTACTGTTCTTTACCGACACGAAGTTAATGAATATTGTCATTAAAATGCGTACAATTGGACCCGGACCACCATTCTTCCTGAATAATACGTGTAGCACACCTCAAAAAGTTTTTTTTGACAAACTCCTAGCATCCATTCATCACACACAAAAGGCAATACATCGCTTGCTCTCCCTACCGGGATTTTCTAGTTTGCTCGAATGTGATTCATACCTACGTAGGCTGTTCACTTACTCTACTGGGTTGCCCAGTCAAATGGAATGCCCACGCACATATCAACCTACGTTGACAGCTTGTAAATCATGGGCAGTAAAGAATTGCAAAGGCCTTTCAATACATGAGCGCATGTTTCTCACTGCCCACGAACGCCGCAGACGTAGTAATTGGATGTGTCATGCCGGTGTATTTGGCATATTTCGTGCAATTCACGAAGCATCGGGACATGACTGTGAACCAAATCACATAGAGAATTTGAAGGCAACCTTAAAAGAAATAACTGCTGCCATTCGAACTTCTCACTCCCTAATACGAACCTTAAACGGCAAATTGGTATATGTAATCAAAACGACTGACTCACTTACAACAAAAATCAATCACATTGCTAAAGACCTCCGAATAGTCGACGAAACATTCACGGAATGGCAAGGCCATCTTAACGATTTCGCTGCAGCTAACAAATGTCACTCTTCGTCATTATTAGAATTTCTATCGAAACACTCGAGTGCAGTCAACCGTGCTTTTGCTTCTATGTTACGTTTAACAGAAATTCAAGACGTTCTTCACCAGCTCTCGTTACTACGTTCAGTCCTTTTGCACAATAGAATATTTGTCGCCACTAAAATTTAAGATTAACAACATCTGTTATACCGGACCAGTTACGCATACTGATTTTGTATTAATAACAGGCCCAAATTCCAAGCAGTTAGTGACTACTCAGGCACTAGAAAAATGCTATTGGGACACTTCGACTTTTATTTGCCCCAAAACACTATTAAATCTCGCCCAAAATATCTCCTGGCTTGGTTTTCCACTTAACAATGCCCGTACGCTCACTTTCCCACGGAACCATGTTCAAGCCAAGGATTGCACCAACCTGCACCCGATAGTGCACCTAGGGGGACGGTACTTCCTCTCCACCACCACTGCACCTTTGAAACTCAGCACCGGCACCATTACCACCTGGTTTATCAGCTCCCCTGCAACGTCACCTTTGACGGCATGGTAACTGGGCTAGGGCAATGCCCAGTACGTATAACTATGGTGGTTCCCCTGTTTACAGTGCACCACTTGCGGAATGTCCCATGGCTCGACGCCGCCGCCGACACCACTTTGGTAGATTTGCAACATAAGTCTTTAGTGATACCTCCACCAGTCCATTTGAATAAAACAGTACTTGATGAACTTGATGCAACATATGCAAATTTGGACGGCACCCTAGATAACCAACTAAAGACAGTCAATGAACACATTGATGATTTGGTGGAGACTAACGAACCCACCATGGCTTCCGTGGCAGCCTTTTGTTCCTTGGCTCTCGGCACTCTTAACCTGTTGTTAACCGTGTTAGTAATTATGTTCCTCTACAGGAAATTTGCAACACAACAACCAGGAAACCAGTGTGATCAGAGCAGCAGACCACTTCGCCAGGATGGAAGTATTAGTGCAGTCACCTCGTGATAACCTGGCCATTGAATTTCCCTCGTCTCTTCCGTTATGAGTTTCAAGCCTTTACTTTCGTTTACGCCTGGACACCCCTCTTCGTTACTGTTCCGCATGTAAGGAGGGCCACCCTACAAGCATTCTCTGCTTAAACCTGGATTCGTTTGGCGAGTCATTGTCAGTCTTTCTGACAATCTTGGCTGGCGAAGGGTCCCTCGACTGGGATAGGCACGACATCCTGAACTTTATTTTGCTTTGTGACTTCCTTCGCACACCTCCCGATTTTCTCCATCAGCACCTCTTGACCACCTTCAGACGACATACACAAGACTGGAAAACCCACCATATGTTTAAGTTAACACACAACCTACACCGCGCTGGATATACACGAATGGCACGCCTGCTCTGTGATGCGACCGCGGCCCTCAACCCACGCCTCTTCGTCGCCCATACTGATCTCGTCTCATCAGATTGGGACAACTATTTCCAATACCGCATAAAAGCATGGGCGCGGGAAGAGGCCCACATGGCATGCAACCCTGACCATAATCCCCGTTATCAAATTAGATAGTCATAATATTATTATTCATTATATTTATTGTACTTGTTGTATTTAAAGAATTTCGGGTACTATCAGTAGACAGTGCCATTATTTATGCAATTAATACATTTACGGTGTCCACGATTTACAATAATTATCATCATCCTTATTATCGGCATTTCTTACCTATTTAGCCTTTGGGAACAGTCATTAATTTCAGTCGAGAGGACTCGACTACTTCATAGGGGGGTATATGTAAGAGACCAAAATTCGATATTTAATATAATTATGCTAAATGAATTATGTTTGGAAGTATTTCAAATTACGGTTAAAAGTTAGCCAAGGTTCTGTTAGGTTACCAGAAAGAGAACTCAGCGTTCACGAAACAAAGAGCCACCTGCTGGTGCAGGTTGGGGTCAGTTATTTAGTGGAGCATGCAATCATGGAATATAATAGGCTAGGAGAAACTGTAACTGTGAAGTTCTGCAGGTTCACCTGTTGAACAGTAACGCTTAGCTCATTGCAGATCATTAAGAAATTATATGGAAATGCCTTTCGTTAACGTAAGAAATATCTTAAACTAGTTTAGAAGGTTACGTGGTCAAACCTTGTGCGCAGGCTTAGTGTAAAATATTTACAACAAATATGCTCGGGAAAGATCTTTTGTTATTGAACTTTCTAGTGGAATTTCTATATGAAATAGTTGATCGATCTTTTTCTAGCTTTGTCTTGTCAAAGAAACTTAGTATAAAGAATATGCTTGAAGCATCATATTGAGAGAAAGACATCAAAATCTAGCTATTTCAAGAACCGGCCGGGGGCATGGAAGTCGGCCCAGGTCTAACGAGACCACGGCCGTAGCCTGCGTACTAGGGAACCAGTTTCCAACAGGTACTGGCTTGACCTAGCAAATAAATACAGCCACTGCCAGTTGAACTAGGAAGACACACTCAGTAAAGACTGACAAAAGAAAGCCTCACGAAAGAGGACTTAGAGAGGAGACTCACTGAAGAGGCAGTGAGTGAATATTGAGTTGAGTTATCATGTACCAATAAGGAGAGTAACCGACCCTGAGGCTCTCGGGCCTGATGAGTCGGTTGCTTTTAGAGCTATCAAACTATACGTGGTGAGATCCTGTAAGTCAACTCCTTGGAAATAAACGTGATCCTTGGCTGAACCTCTGGTCGTACCTCTTGCACCTCTGGTCGTACCTCTTGCTGCCATCGAGTTCCCCAGGAAGTGCAACGATCCCCAACTGTCCCGTGACAATTTGCAAAATGTATTTTTTGCGCTTGTTATTCTAAAATTCTAGGGAACTAAGTAGTTCCCGACAAACATGCAACTTTAATGGCGAGAATAAGTCCATTTAATCTTTCGGTTTGGAGATATTAATAGCGACACTACATTGCAATAACTTTGCCGGACAACAGACTAAACATTCGCGTAAATTTTAAGTTAACGGGCAAAGAAATCTAAAAATCAGGGGCGTAGCCAGCATTCAGGCAGGGGAGGTAAATGCCTCCTCTAAAATTTGCACCAGAAGTACCATTTCTGATAATCTGGTTTTCAAAATCTTCTGGGGGAGCATGCCCCAGACCCCCCTAGGAGCTCATTTTGCCTCTTCTAAATTGAAGTCTGGCTACGTCCCTGAAAATTATGCTGGTTGACTGCAATTCACTTTTATATTTTAATTGACTTGAAGAATATATATCCTTAAACTCACGATATATATGAGAACTAGAAGAATGACATACCATTCTAACTTGTTTTTATTTTGCTAAGATAATGTGCTTATGGACCTGGAAACCCTTCCCGGAAAGTTATTTTGAACTTGAGAAAGAACCGTCGGGATCATCAAAGTCATAAACGGGGATTCTTTATCATATGGCTATCATATCATGTCATATAGCTATCATATAGCTGTCATATAGTGTAACGAAGGGACTATGACGTCAAGAGCGGTTACAAAGTAAACAAACTGACCGCCGTATTGTTTAGTGATTTTAAAAGGTTGTTGAAGGACAGTTAAACTGCTCGAAACGTGGCATTTTATAAAGTTTTAACCTCGGAAAATACTATTTATAAGAAACTAACAATTTAAAAAATTGTTTTACTTACTTGACCGAAATTCCAAGGTATACCCCCAAAATTTCTCTTGCTGCCCACCCATATGCGCCCGTGATCATTGAGTACATACTCTTGGCGGTGTGCTTCGTCTTCCATGTACACTGAATCATCTGCCAATAGAATCACGACGGTGTAAAAAAATACCGTAAACTTCCGATATAACCCGCCAAAAAAAAAAACTAAAAATAAGCCCAAAAATGTCAGACGTGAAACTACACTTTGGAAAACAAGCTCCCCCCCTGAAAAAGCCCATTGGCTGATATTCATATAATAATGTACTTAAACTGCAGTCATTTTTAACACTAAACATTTCCCACAATAATACCTCCCCCCCCCCCAATATAAGTCGAATAGGCCGAAGAAAAAGCCTTTTGAACAAAAACGAGGCCTGGGCTTATCATTGGAAGTGTACGGAATCGAAGATATAGCTATGGTATATTTGTTATCTAATTTGATGTTGTATTGATTTGATATAGAAGTTACTGTCATGTATTGACTGACCCCCTCTCCTGTCACTTCCTCCCAACTCACACCTGACAACTCAGGAGTCCACGTATGATATTTGTCCGTACCTTTACACCAGGCGTTGAACAAGATGTACATTTTCTCCGGCCGCTTCATTCTGTAGGTCAAGTCTTCATCTGATGTTTCCTGCCTGGTTTTAGTCTCCACATACACAGTGTATTCCCCAACAATGGCATCGGCTGGTGACATGACGGCCAACTCGACTGTCGCATCGTTGGCTTTAGTCATTTGCATTCCCCAAGCTCTTGTCGTTAGGTTATCTACTTCACGTACTCGAATGAGAGTTTTCTTGCTTTCCTGGGGACGCGATCCTGTAGGAGACATTTATTTCACATAACTAAACTGTTCAACTTTGAGTATTCATATCAAGAGATTTCTTTCTGGGTGGGACTCCATATATGGTAGTGACGGGG
>JAOCZQ020613263.1:0-17477 GCA_025434785.2 Epizoanthus fatuus | reverse complement strand
CCTTTAAGAAATTTAAGGTGATGCCAAAATTTGGTGACATAATTTTTTAAAATTTCTCCAAAGTTTCTCCTATGCATATCAATAATAATAAAACAATAAGAAATGGGGGTCACCTGTTACCTGTTAAAAGCAGGGCGCAACCCTGTAGGGCTGCCATGGAAACCATAATTACAGTGCAATTGTTGATATGTTAAAGAGTCATTCTACCATCACCAACTATCAACTGTTAGTAAACTGTCAGGGTACACAAGTAAACCATTTGTAAAAAAAAATTAAAACAGGCTTATTAATCATTGTCATCGTGGGTCTAGTCTTGGGAATGGCTGGAACAGGAATCCGTGCAGGAATGACAATTGAAAAGAACATGAAGGAACAACTTGGCGATTTTGGCTTGTTGGTTTCAACAGAGGCAGTAGAAAACATTCATAACACGGTAATATCACAGCAGGTCATCGATCAAATGATGTCAAATGAATTACAACTGGGTCTTAACTCAGCTTATATATTATTTGAGGAAAACGGTCAACTGGGATTGAAAGAGTACGCACAAGTATTTGGATTGTCAGAAATTAATATTTATGATCTGAATCTTAAAACAGTTGATTCTAATATGTCTGCTAATATTGGTGATACTTTAAATAATGATCATGCAATTGGACAAATGATTAAAAATAATGAGACACAATTAATAGAAACTGTTCGAAAAAGTGTGTCAGATAATAATTATTATAAATATGGTGCAATAAGAGTTGGCGATAAAATTGTACAAATCGGTAAAAATGCCAATGAAATAATTGCAATGCAAGAAGAAACTAAAATAGAAAATGTCGTAGTTGATATAGCAGCAGCAGATGAAATTGTGTACGCATTATTTATTGATATTGATGGAGAAATACTAGCTCATTCTGATGTGGATAAAATAGGAACAGTAGTCGAAGATGAGAACTCTAAGTTAGCATTAAAGGGAGAAGTCGTTAAGGGCTATTATGAATATCCTGATACAGGTGAAATGGTTTATGATGTTTTAAAGCCTGTGATAGATGAGTCAGGCAGACTTGTTGGTGTTGTTAATGTCGGAATGTCATTAACAAAGATGGAAGCAGCTATTGCTTCAATGGTAATGGGGACATTGATTGAAACAGTAGTCTTCATTCTATTGATATCAGCACTATTGATTTTTGTAATCACTAAGATGCTTAAGCCACTTAAAAGTGCGGAAGTAGCGATGTCTAAAATCGCATCAGGTGACTTTACGGATGAAATTCCTGAGGAACATTTGAAGAGACAAGATGAGTTAGGCCGCATGATGCAAGCACTTAATGAAATGCAAAATACCTTATCCAAAACAGTTGGTGATGTTATAGAGCAATCCGTTATTTTAAATGAATCAAGTGGTGCTTTATCTGCATCGACGCATGAAGCAACTGCTTCAAGTACAAGCATCGCTGAAGCAACAGATCAAATTGCAAGAATGTCGAGTCATCAAGCAGATGAAATTTCAAAAATTGCAGAATCAACACATGGTCTTGGTGATGAAATTAAGGAAACGAACACCTTCCTATCACAATCATTTGATTTAACACGTAAGGCGTTAAATTTAGGCGAAGAAGGGCAAACAGTTGTAAAAGAATTGTTGAATAATAATCAAATTAGCAACGAGAAACAACAAGAGGTAACCGATGTTATTCAAGAAGTAAAAAAATATGTTGGCGATGCTGAACAAATTATCGAAATCATCAATAGGATTGCAAAACAAATTAATATGCTTGCTCTCAACGCTTCGATAGAATCAGCAAGAGCTGGTGAAGCCGGACGTGGCTTTGCAGTTGTTGCAGATGAAATTAGAAGTTTAAGTGATGAAACTTCTAAAGCAACAGGGCAAATTGAAGATATCATCGACAATATGCAACTTTATACTGGTAAAGCAGTTACAGATATCCAAATGATGGAATCACTTGTGTCCTCAACAAATGAATCGATAGAAACAACAAGCGGTCTATTTGATCAAACATCTAATCTAATTGAAACCTTAGGTGTATGTTTAAAGGATGTTCAAGAATATGCTGAAAAAATCGATCATAGCAAAGATAATATTATCATGGCAGTGGATAACATCTCTGGAACAATTCAAGAAACTTCTGCAAGTACAGAGGAAGTTTCGTCAAGTATAGAAGAACAAGTTGCAGTTATTGAAGAAGTTGAAGCCCATGCTGATCAATCCATGCAAATGGCAGAAAACTTGAAAGCATTAATGTCAAAATTCAAATTGTAATCACATAAATTCACATATAACCACTTGTATACTCACTAATAATCCCATAATTAGTGAGTATACTTGCGTATAAGAGAGGAAAATATATCTGATGAACCTAGAATAGGGGTGTGTAAATGGACGATCAAATATTTAAAAAGTGTCTAGTGGGATTACTCATTGGAACAATATGTGTGGGTGCTTACTGGTTGTTTATGACGCGCTCTAATAAAACAGTGCTTCTAAATACATCAAAAACGATAGAAATAATGTCTAATGATGAGTAAGAATACTATATGAAGTGACAAAGTGTATGACAAGATGATTAGGGTATCTTATAATATAGAGGACACTAATTAGGAGTGATGAAATGAAAAATAGATCAAACACCTTGGAAATTGCTCAAATTGCAATTGCTGTGGCCACAATTATTGTAGGTGGATATGGCATAATTATTCTAAGTAGTCCCTTAGCCATACCAGGGATGAAGTATATAATGATGGCACCCTATTTATCTATGGTGCTCATGATTTTAACGAGAAAAATACAATCGAAATATGTCATTATGAAAGCCAATGCTGTATTCGCAATGATTATGGTTATGATTAACCTATACATGGGTTTAGCAATTATCTTGTCTGGGCTTCTTACACAGATACTACAGTTGTTACTCATAAAAAGTACAAAATGGACAAGACGTATTGTTTGCAGCGCCTATGCATCCTTTGTTATTTTGACAGCCCTACCAATATCAAAATACTTAATTGGTGGTGCGGTCTTTGAAGGCATTGCAAATACATGGATCTTGATTGCAGCTTTAATAGCCTTTGTATTAGGATATATTGGTACGCTTATGGGTGAGTTTATTAGTTTAAGAATGACAAAAATAAGATGATTGAAAGACTTAGCAGAAATGCTAAGTCTTTTTTTAGGCAGTTTTAAGAATCTTTTAATGAAAAAAGGATATACTAATTTTATCATTTATTGAAGGGGCGTTAAAAAAGTGAAAGCATTATGGTTGGATTACAAAGAAATTATTGGTGTGCTCAGGAGCAACTCCAATAGATTCTTAAAATATCAGATAGGGACAAAGTTATTATTAGCAATTATATTATTGCCGCTTTTCAAAGGCATATTTAATATAGCTTTAAAAAGTAAAGGCATGAGTTATTTAGCAAATGGACTTGTTCAAAAATTTATTATGTCACCACAAGGAGTGGGCATGATACTCTTCGCATTATTTTTTGGTATTATGGTCGTCATGATTGAAATGGGTGGACTGATCATTTTAAGTCATCAGGTATTATTATCGGAAAAGGAAAGTAGTTTTTTTCATGTGATGATGCACTCGTTAAAATCAATGAAACAATTTATAGGTGTAGATGGTTTATTGATTATGTTTTATTTGCTACTTATTGCACCGATGATGGATAGCAATATAAAAACAAGTATCCTATCCAACTTAAAAATACCTGGATTTGTGATGGATACGATTGTATCTAATTCTATATTTTATATAAGTCTTGTGATTGGATTTATCCTATTCTTTATATTGGCATCCAATTGGATGTTTTCCTTGCACATCGTATTGCTTAGTCCAAATAAAGAAAAACATTTTCTAAGAGAAAGTAGAAAGCTTGTAAATAAACATTGGCGCTTTATTTTAAAACATTCTTTAATAGTTGCAGCTTTAAACCTTTTAGTGTTAGTTGGTCTTGGCATTATCTATGTATTGATATCAGCAGTGATTCTATTGCTATTCTCAGGAGTGGCGCTTGAACCAGTGGCGCTTATTTTATTTAGCATAGGCTTAATTGGATTCTTTGCTGTTTCTTTTTTCTTTACACCCTTCCAATTGATTCATATGACGATTATCTATCATCAGATTATTGAGGATAAGCCATGTCCATTGGATTTGACGGGTAACAAAAAAGAAAATTTCTTAGATCGTTTAATTACGAGTAAAAAAGTTTTAATAAATGTCTTTATAGCTGCAACAGTTGGTGTATCCATATTTACAATTGTTTTAATAGATGAAATTGAGAACACCAAGTATGTCGTTGAAATAACTGCCCATAGAGGTAGTTCTAAAGATGCACCTGAAAATACCCTTGTTTCATTAGATACTGCCATTGAAAATGGGGCAAGCTATGCTGAAATTGATGTACAAGAGACAAAAGATGGTGGCATTGTTTTACTACACGACAAAAGCTTAGAGCGTACCACAGGTGTAAAAGAAGCGGTTTGGGACTTAACGACCAAAGAAATTCAAGCCCTTGATGCGGGGAGTTGGTTTGACGAATCTTTTGCAGGAGAGAAAATACCAACCCTTGAGGAAACGATGCTTTATTCTAAGGGGAGAATAAAGTTGAATATAGAGATAAAAACACAGGAAACAGATAAAAAACTGATTCCTGATGTGGTTAGATTGATACAGGAGCAAGGCTATTATAGGGAGTGTGTTGTAACATCGTTGGATTATGAAGCCCTACAAGCGGTTGAACGTTTAGATCCTAAGATAAAAACAGGCTATGTAATGTTTGTTGCCTTAGGCGATCTAGAGAAATTAAACGTAGATTTTTATAGTGTTGAAGAAAGTAATGTTAATGAAAAATTTGTTACTACAGCACATAATCTTGGAAGAGAAGTTCATGTGTGGACAATCAACTCAAAAGAAAGTATGGAAAAAGTTTTAGAATTAGGTGTTGACAACATCATAACTGATAATGATAAAATGTTAAGTGATTTGGTAAAAAGTAAAAATACATCTATATGGTAAGGAGATTTAAACTTGAAGAAGAATTACATTTTATTAGGGGCGGCATTAATTGCACTATCAGTTGTATTACATGGCGTTCATTATGCAGTATTTCATGATATGCATCACTTAATGATATTTTTAGTTGCGGATATAGCATTTATACCACTAGAAGTATTTTTCGTTTCTTTGGTATTAGAGCAAATTATTAAGAAACAAGAAGAAGAAAAAATCATCAAGAAAATGAATATGTTGGTTGGACTTTTCTATCAACAATTTGGTAATAAACTATTATCATTATTCGTGGAAGCGGACAAAGAATGCAGTAAAGCAAACAAGGGCTTATTAATGAACTTTAGTTGGGATAGTGCCCGCTACAAAGAACTTAAGAAGATCATTAGTGCTCATGGACATCGTGTTGATTTAAATAAGATAGATTTAAATGACCTTTACAAGGTACTGAAAGAGAATCAACCTACAATTATTAATCTTATTTCGAACCCTACATTACTTGAAAAAGATGATTTTTCAGAAGTTTTAATGAGTACATTTCATTTACTAGACGAATTAGAAAGCAGAGACTTGGAGAACTTATCTAAGGAGGATTCTGAACATTTAGAAGTGGATTGTATGAGAGTATATGAAAACTTATCAATTGAGTGGGTTTATTATATGGAACATCTTCAAGAATCTTATCCATATTTATTCTATACAGCTGTGACCAATAATCCTTATGATCAAAGACGTTCACAAGCTATTGAAACAGAATTAATGGAGACACTTTCAACAGAAACAGCATATTAGTAAGCATTAAGAAGTCCTGAGGGACTTCTTTTTTGATGTCGCTACTTTTGGGTATACAATAAATGAGGAAATGGAAGTGTAGGCTCATATGAAATCTAAAAAGAGACATGTGAAAGAATTCGCAAAATATTTTATGATAACCACATTACTAATCATGGGGTTCTCTTTGTTCGTGCTTTTTTATATTGAGATGAGCACAATTAATACATCGAAATTATGGGTAGAGGATGAGGAAAATAAAATAATTCAGTCAGAAGTGAGCTTGCTCGGTGAAGAAATTGATTTGATTGTTGCGGATTTAGATTTCTTGCGTAATCAGCTATTAGCAGGAATTGCATCAAGTAAAGACTTGTATACTATAGAAGAGCAGTGGTTGATTTTTTCTGATAGCAAGAAAATATATGATCAAATTAGATTTATAGATCAAAATGGAAACGAAAAAATAAGAGTGAATCATATTGATGATCGAGCAGTACTCGTGGAAGAGTGGGATTTACAATACAAGGGAGATCGTTACTACTATCAAGAGGCTGCGCATTTGAATGAAAGTGAAATCTATGTCTCGCCCTTTGACCTAAATGTTGAAAATGGAAGTGTTGAAATACCTAGCAAACCGGTTTTAAGATTTGCTACCCCTCTTATAATTGAAGATACGTTTTATGGTGTGGTTATTATCAATTACCTAGGTGAAAACATACTAAATAAATTTCAAAATCTCCTGGAGTATAGCATAGGGGACTTGTATCTATTAAATGAGGATGGCTATTATTTATATAGTGGCCGACCAGGAAAAGATTTTTCATTTATGTTTAGCGACTATGAAGGGATTAGTTTTGCCAATGATTATCCTAAGGAATGGGAACATATTAGAGTTGTTGGAGATAATGTTTTAACTGACAATGGATTCTTTAGTGTGAAACAGTTGGAGTTTAACACGAAACTTAATCTTACAGATACAAGTGATGTTATTTTTAGTGAAGAGGAATGGTTTGTAGTCTCTCATATTCCTAATGGAAGTCAGGACTATTACTATTTGAGGCCGAACGCTGAATCAATCTTACGCAAAATGATTTTAAAGAACAGTATATATTTCCTCTTCTTATTAGTCTTGTCATCTTTTATAGCATTCTTGATTTTACAAAATAAAAAATCCTTTAACAAAATAAGATATTTATCAGAATATGATGGGATGACAGGTATTTTGAATAGACGAGCAGGGATAAACAGTTTAGTGGAATTATTGCGTACTTATGACGAACGATCAGGAAAAATGTATTTATGCTATTTAGATATTGATGGCCTCAAAACTGTAAATGACACTTTTGGACATGCCATCGGTGATGAACTCATATTAACAGTAGTTGATATTGTTAGAAGTGTTATTAGGGAGTCTGATCTCTTTATTAGAATTGGTGGAGACGAATTCCTATTGGTCTTACACCACATGGACAAAGATGTACATGACTTGATTTGGGAAAGGATTGAGTATAAATTAGACGTGATAAATAGGGAAGAGGCTTTGCCATATAATATCAGTGTGAGCAAAGGCTTCATAGAGATTAGAAAAGACAGCTCTAAAGAAATTGAAGTTTTAATGAAATTAGTGGATGAAGAAATGTATAAGCAAAAAGAGCTAAAGAAAGCTACTAATAAAATTATTAAATAAAAAGTAGTTGAGATAGCCCGGTGCCATCTCAACTACTTTTCTTATTGTTTAAATTTATTGATTGTTTCTATTGTGGCATCCCACTTAGGTGAGTTATCACTATGATAATGACGTTTTAATCCAAAATCACCGTAATCATTGGTCTCTTCTACAAGTTCAAAGAGTACGGTTAAACCACCAGCTTCTTCTGCCCAAATCTGGAAATATTTCTTATAGAGCGTAGCTATCCTAGGATCGCTATTGACTTCAATCATTTGTTGTTTAAGATGTTGATCCTTTGGATAAAACAAACTAACAAAATGATGTCCGGCCTCATAGGTGAGCAGTTTTATGTTGCGTGCATCAGCTTGTGCCTTATGCCAACGAATTTGTGATCTTACATCGGTTTCAAGCTCCTTAAACATCATTGCAAATATTTCGGTAATAGAATACCGTTCACCATCACCAATACTATTGGCAATTTCGCCACCAAAATATGGGGCAATTGCTAATGCATCTACATAGTCATCTTCTTTATCCATTTCAGCAAGGATGATTTGACCGATATCTTCTTTTGCGCTCCAAGTACTTATTGTCCAAGTGACACGCTCCTTATAAGAATCACCAAAAACCGATTGAAAAATCTTTTTCATTTCTAGTGTTCTATGCACGCCGTATCGAAGGGTTGCTTCTTTGCCACGGCCTAGTCCAAGTGCCTCACCTTTGGCTATAAAGTCATCGGATACAGAGAAAAGGGGATTCCAAAACTCATTGCTCAGTTCCACATAAAGCATTCTGTCTGACGATAATTGATCATAATATAAATAAGCAAGATCTCTAACGGTGTTGTTAGAAGCATTATGAGGAATGTTAATCCAAGGATCTTTTTCGTATAAATTTGAGAGTTCAATAATATAGTCATGACTTAAACCATTTTGCTCTATAACACTCTGAGAATAATGGCTTTTCAGTGTTCTTTCCCCCCAAGGACGGCCTTCAAAATCTTCTACATATGTTGGCTTCATATATCTTATGACATTGAATGGTTGAATATGTTCTATAAATTCTGGATGATAGGGATTTTTATCTTTTGTTGAAAACCCTGGCATCATTAATTGAATATCCCGTATTGGATCGTCTTTTCTTGATTCTAAGATTGTGAGATGAATGCCCTCTGTTGAAGGATTAACGGGGATTTCATAATCATAATTTGGAGACGTATAAATTGCTTGCGGTGCATCACCATTAATAAGAATACGTCCTCTGCCTTTAAATCTCAGTGTATAAGTCCCTTCAGGATAAAGGGGACCATTTTCTTGCATATGCATAAAGACAGCGGTATGCACTTGATAACCTTTGTAGGGGATCTCTATAGGGTATCCATCTCTGTTACTTGGAATAACCATATCTTCATCATGCCATGTATCCGTATATAACTCCTGAACCCACCACTCAGCGGAGTGTTTCATGGCATCCTTGAATACCCACTGTGAAGACCAGTAATGGATGTGGGAGAGATTGATACCGATGTTTATTTCTTCTTTTTCCTCTTCAAGTGCAAATGATACTGTTTGGGGCACTAGAATTAACAGTAATAATATAAATGAGAGTGCGCGAGTGATATAAGTTTTATGTAAGACCATAGTTGAGCCTCCTAGTTTTTAGTTTATAGTTGCATACTAATTATATCATGGCATTGTAAGATAAACGACAAAGAAGCAGTATATCAAGGATATACTGCTTCTCATATTGGGATGGTGACGGAGATTACTTCATCATTTCATAGTTCCAAAGATTAAAGTGTGCTTTTCTCATCATATCTTTCTCAGCTGAGCTTGCACCCCAGTTAAAGTCATAAATTGCGCCTTCCCACTCACCGTACATAGGATTCGGCATAACAATAAATTTTGTACCAAAATCATCTTTGAACTTGTCAGTCATTTCGAAACGATCTTCGACATTAAGACCTGCAAATTCATGCATAAAATCATTTAAGTTGTCACCCATGTATAAAATAACATGGTTGCCATCTTCAGCCATTGTACGTCTTTCTGTTTTGTTTGAAGAACCAGTTCTTAGTAATACATGCTCTTCGTCAACATAAGGCAATCCAAGTGCATTTAAGTTTTTAACAGTTCCAAAGTAACCTGAGTTATCATCAAGTACTTTTCTGTTAGAGATATAGAAAACTTCTACATCATTGTCTTCACAGAATTGAAGGAATTCAACAGCGCCAGGTAGTGCTGGTGCTTTACCTTCTCTGATCCAAGGATTCCAAGTACTCGACGAGTATCCAAAATCTTTTCCCACTAACCATGCTTCGTAAGGGCTATTGTCTAGAATCGTTTCATCTAAATCAACAACAATAGCTCTAGGCATTGTTACAGTAGTATCCATTAAATCCTTTTCTACCATCATCTTAGCAAGTGAAAATGTTTGATAAGATAAGGCTCTGAATTCAGCAGATGCTTGAACCCATAATGTACCCATGACCAATTGTTCGTTCAAGTCCATTGTATTGTAACTTGAAGGCAACATAATCATATCTCCTGTAATGATAAGATTTGGATTTTTTATATCATTAAGGTCTACTAAATCGTCAACAGTCGTTTCATACATGTCAGCAATATTAGACAATGTATCATCCGGTTTTACCATATGGCTGCCATCAGCAAAAACTGTTGAAAATGATGACAAGACCATCATCATTGCGAGTAATAAAGACATTCTTTTTTTCATTGTATCCCTACTTTCGTATAATGTATTGACAAGAAATGCCAACCATCAAATGCTTACCCATTACTTTTGGATAAAAAACAAAAAACAACAATAATTGTTGTTTTTCTACAAAAGTTTTTTTATACATTCACTACATTGACCGTAAAGTTCTAACTTGTGGCCTGTCAGTTGAAAGTTTTTTTCTTTAGCAAGTGCTTCTAATGTATCCAGTGGACAGAAATCAATCACTTCTGTTTTACCACAATGGGTACAGATAATATGATGATGATGGGCGTCGCAACAGATGAGTTTATATTGCGTAACCCCTTGGTCGTTCATTATTTTATAGAGTAAATTCAAGGATTCTAAAATCTCAAGGTTTCTATAAATTGTGGACATGTTGGTTTTTGGATAAAGCTTCTTTGACTCATTAAAGAGTTCCTCAACAGATAAGAGTCCGTGATGATTATCTGATAGTATTTGCATAAGTGCACGTCTTTGTGCGGTTATTTTGTATTGATTAGACTTAAGTATGTCTAAGATTTCATTTAGTTTCATAGTGATCTCTCCTTATGTAAGCATATCATATTTTGTGTATAGGATTCAAAGGGGCTTATGAATAGAATTAAAATCAAAGGGTACATTATGAGTATTGATTGGAGGAAGAACTTATGAGCGATGTGCGACGCATTAAAAGAATTGTTGTAGGGGAAAGAGCGATAGATGGTGCAGGTGTTAAGTTAACACGCGTTGTTGGACATAAAGATGTAAATGATTTTGATCCTTTTTTACTATTAGATGGTTTTGGATCAGACAACCCAGATGATTATATCAAGGGTTTTCCTTGGCATCCTCATCGAGGCATAGAAACAGTAACCTATATGATGAGTGGACGGGTGGCACATGGGGATAATCTAGGTAATGAAGGGGTAATTTCAGATGGCGATTGTCAATGGATGACAGCTGGTAGTGGTATTATTCATCAGGAAATGCCTGAGGATAGTGGCTATTTATCTGGCGTTCAATTATGGCTTAACTTACCTGCGAAAGATAAAATGACTGCACCTAAATATAGAGACATTACAGCGACAATGATTCCTGAAATTATAGAAGATTCAGGTAGTAAAGTGAAGGTTATTTCAGGTGAATACAATGGCAAAGAAGGGGCAATGATTGCGGATTATGTTAAGGCGACTTATTTAGATGTCACTGTTCCAAGTCACACTGAATGGAGCATTGAGTTACCAAGTGATGATACGCTTTTTATCTATATTCTTGAAGGCAAGGGGCATTTCTCACCAGAAAGTGAGCAAGCCATTAGTGCCAAACATGCTGTCTTATTCGAAGCGGGCAAAGTATTTTGGACTAAGTCAGAAGAATTGCCAGTGCGTTTCCTATTACTTTCTGCACCACCGTTAAAAGAAGAAATTGCATGGGGTGGTCCGATTGTGATGAACACAAAAGAAGAATTGAATTTAGCCTTCAAAGAGTTAAACGAAGGTAATTTTATCAAAAATAGAGATAATAAAAAGTAAGTGCATTTCTTACTTTAAGAAGACAGATACCTCGATGGTTTCTGTCGCTTACAAAAAAGTAAGTGCATTTCTTACTTTAAGAGGACAGATACCTCGACTGTTCTTACTTATAATAAGCCAGATACCAAGGAGGTATCTGGCTTATTTTGCTTTAAGAAATAGTCGGTGAAATTGATAATTTTTTTAAACTACTATAGGCACCATATCCAAGAATGATAACACTGATTGGAAATAGCCAAAGCAGAGCTTGTGAAATAACCGCTGTTGCCCCACCAAGTAAGGAAGCCAGTGGAATTAGGAAACTAGGTGCACAACAAGCAAAGCCAGTTAGAAAACTTGGTAAAATACCAACAAGTCCGTTAAACTTGCTATCCAATCGACATTGTTTTGGAAGTGCCATCATATAAATGACACTGGCAATATTAATAAAAACTAGATCAGCAAGGAGCAAGGCAAATATAATGTTCATTGGCGCAATAACCATTTTGAAAGCACCCAAAAATTCAAAAACACCAATACCTTCAAATAAGAAGGTTGAGATGCGTTTGCCTAGAAGTGTTGTCCAATTTGGCAGTGCTGTCCATTTAAAAAATGCACTGGATGTTGAAATTTTAAAATAGCCAATACTCCATTGATAGAGAAAGAAATAAAGAACATAACTCAATATACCAATTCTAAGGGCCTTCTTATGTCCAAATAGTTTGTAGAGTCCATCTTTTATCATTCAATCACCTCAGTTTCTGGGTAGTAAGCATACCAAGCAAACCACATAACATCAAAGTAGGTGAATGAGGCTAATTGGTCGCCTGCTTCGTTTTGACCTTTAATCGTCCATTGTCGATCTAACTGATCTTTGAAGTTTGAACCATCAAGTGAAAACTCAAGCGCCTCTCCTTTGTACTGAGGCTTATAAATTCTTACAGTTTTAAGTGCACTGTCCCAAAAGGCAACTGCATTTTCGGAACCAACTGTAAAAGCTACAATCTTTTCTTCTCTTACTTTCATTGGATTAAGAGCTGTTACAGCATCTTCTCCCTTAACACCGATAACTACTTTTTTATCAGAATAAAGTCCCTCGTGTTGATTCATAAGTGGGAACATAACGCCATCATTTGCGTAGTAGGATCTATTGTCCTCTGGCTGATAAGTTCCATATGGATCAGCTTGATAATCTCTAAGGAAACCCGTCTCGTCTGAAAGAACTTTAGCGTCAGGATAGGCAAGAATTGCATCCTCCCAATTTGTCCAGTGAATAGGATTCGTATCAAGTGTGATACCTTCAAGTTCACTGTTTATGCCTGTACCAAATATTTGTGGAATATAACTATCAGTCGCACGGTCATACATAACAAGGTTGGAATTAAGTAGTTTTCCAGAAGTCCCATAGGTATTGTTGTCATGTTGACCCACGTCACCAAGGTAGCAGATTGTTGAGCCCGTCAATGGACAGTAGGTAATTGAAACCTGCTCTCCATCAATCACATCATTAACAATTTCATGCCAAACCAAGATGTTTTGTGGATACAAATAAGTGTCATCATTGCCCTCATAAACAAAGACTTTGTCATAGGATTTCATTCTATACATGGCTTCTTTCACACTAATATATATAGGGGTTTCAATAGGTGGAATCCCATCTTTTGGTGGCCCACCACTCGAAATATTATCTAAATACGCTTGATAAGCTGAATCGCCAGCTGATAACTCGCTTGAAACTTCAACGATTTCTGCTGGTGTTAATCTAGCTTCTTGTACACTGTTGTCTACACGCATTATATAAGCAACACCAGTGGCAATAAGTGCTATCACCAGTGAAAATATTAAGATACCCTTCCATTTTTTCATATAATTCACCTCTTACCTTAACTCATACCCCTAATCGATAAAAAGTATCAGTTGGCTTCAAGTGTTCACAAAAGATTTAAAAAGTGAGTAGGCTGGCCATAGTTAGGTATCAATATAATAAAGGGGGCGCAAGATGAAGCGATTACGCATAATTTTTAGGTTAATGAGTCCATTATTCTATGTATTTTCTGGAATTCTAATCATACCATTTCTATTAGCACTATTTATGAAAGAGCCGACTTCTGTCTTCATATGGCCTTGTCTTATATCACTCGGGATTGGTATAACACTTTCAATTGGACTTCGAAATGAAACTGTAAAAGTAGATATAACAACAGCAATGATGTTGACTGCCATGGCTTGGATAGTCCTTTCTATCCTAGGGGGGATCCCTTATATGCTAGGGCTTGGAAAAAGTTTTGTAGATGCATTCTTTGAATCCGTATCTGCCTTTACAACCACAGGGATCACTGTTTTCACTGGTCTAGACACAATGCCATTGAGTATTCTATTATGGCGTAGTTTAAGTCAGTGGGTAGGTGGGTTAGGAATTTTAACCTTCTTTTTATTGATTGCCACTAATTCTGAAGGAGAGATCTGGCAGTTGTTTTCTGCAGAAGGGCATAAGATTTCTTCCTCAAGACCAGTTCCTAATGTCTTTACAACCATAAGAATCTTCTGGGCAATTTATGCTCTCTTTACAGTTATAGAAGTGATTTTATTACAAGTCTTTGGTATGAGTTTCTTTGATGCGGTTATTCACAGTTTGACCTCACTTTCAACAGGTGGATTTTCTAATCATGATGCATCTATTGGCTACTATCAACAGATGGGTTACCCACACTATAAAGCAATAGAATATACAATTACTATATTTATGGCATTGGGTGGTATAAATTTCTTAGTGCATTATAGAGCCTTAAAGAAAGAGCCTTTTGTTTATTTCAAAGATGTGGAAACAAAGGCCTACTTGGGGATTATTGCTGGATTTACGGTTTTAACGCTTGTTGGCATATGGATGCTACGCGGTTTACCACTAGATGTCTTAGAAGAAAGTTTCCGTAAAACGGTCTTTCAAATGGTTTCCCTCATTACCACAACTGGTTTTGGTACGGAGGATATTGGCAGTAGCTTTTTCCCAGCGATTTCTAAACAACTCTTTATTATCTTAATGATAATCGGTGGTTCAGTTGGATCAACAGCAGGTGGTATTAAGGTCATGAGAACCTTGATTCTTGGACGCTTACTGAAACGTGAAGTTACTAAAGTCCATTTACCAAGAAAGGCAGTTTTGCCAGTGACCATTTCAGGTACTATTTTGGATAATGATGAAGTGGTACGTGTCAGTGCCTTAGTCTTTGGTTGGTTAATATTAATTATGATTGGTTCCTTTATTACAGTATTGTTTTCAGATTTAGGTGCCTTTGAAGGTTTTTCAGGCATGGCTTCGGCTGTATGAAATATCGGACCATTTTATTTCTCGGTGGATAAGATGATTTCTTTATCACCGGTAATAAAACTAACTTATATTATTGGAATGTTGGCAGGTCGTTTAGAATTGTTACCACTAATGATTCTTTTCTCTAGAAAATCATGGCGCTAGGAGGTCAGTTATGTATATTGTTGTAGCAGGTGGCGGGATTGTTGGTAAAACAATTATAAAAGAATTAAGTAAGCAACACGATGTCGTAGTGATTGAGTCAAACTATGAGTATTGTCAGGATATATCAGCTAAGTATGGCGCTGTTGCCATACATGGTGATGCCACATCCATTCAAACACTTAAGGATGCAGGTATTGAAAAATGCAACTATGCCTTAGGAGTTATGGATGATGATACTCAAAATCTTTTATTCTCATTACTATGTAAAAACTTTAATGTGAAAAATATATTTGTGCGTATGAGAAATCCTGAGTACCGTGAAGCCTATGAATTAGCAGGGGCAACGAACATAGGGAACTCAGTACAAATGATGGCAAATAAATTTGTATTAGATATTGAGAATCCAGAAATGAGAAGAGTTGCTTCATTAAGTAAGGGAAAGGCTGAAGTAACAATTGTAACCTTAAATGAAACTTTTAAGCACAAAGGCAAATCTATAGCAGAAATTGCCAGCTTAAAGGATTTCCCAAGGGATGTTGTTATCGCAGGTATATTTGATACGGATAGTGAAGAGTTTATTGTACCAAGAGGGGATACCGTAATCACAACCCATAATCAACTTTTTATTGTCGGAAAGAGAAGCTCTGTAAAAAAAGCTTATAAAACCCTACAAGGACATTAAGCATAAATGTCGAATGTAATCATAGAAGATGATTGCATTCGATTTTCTTGCTTTAAGAGGACAAAATACATATTGATGGAGGCAAAATGAAAAAGTGGTTTATAAATGCCAATATCCTAACCATGGATAAAGAAAGACCTAGGGTATCAGCGCTATGCGTTGAGAATAAAAAGATTATATTTATCGGGTCAACTAAAGAGGCAAAGCAGCAAATAGAAGATAAGGAAGTTGTGTTAGATTTACAAGGTCAGACACTTTTACCTGGCTTTAACGATAGCCATATTCACTTATTGAACTATGGTTATACATTAGAAAAACTAAATTTAACGCCCTATGATTCTATTGAGTCAATGCTAGCAGCAGGAAGGCAACAAATTGAACAGGGACAATACTCTAAGGATAATTGGTTATTATGCAGAGGTTGGAATCAAGATAAGGTAATTAAAAATCGCTTTCCAACAAAGGCAGATTTAGATCAGATTTCTACAGAGGTGCCAATTCTTTTCACTAGGGCCTGTGGGCATATTGTTGTCTGTAATAGTGTGGCAATTCAACTGGCTTCCAAGGCAGGAAAAATAGTAGGGGATGATAATGTTTCATTAGAAACAGGTACTTTTGCTGAAGATGCTGTATTCCCACTCCAAGAAGTTATCCCCTCACCAACAAAAGAGGCTATCAAGCGCATGATTGTAAATGGGGCAAGGGATTTACTTGCTATGGGTGTGACCTCAGTTCAATCTGATGATTTACGAGCAATGCCAGATCAGGATATTTATAAGGTTATAGAAGCCTTCACGGAATTAAATGCTTCAGGAGATCTGCCTATAAAGGTTTATGAACAATGTCTCTTTACTGAAATTGAATCCTTTAGAAACTTTTTATCTAAGGGGTACAGCTTTGGAAAAGGGGATGACTACTTCAGAATTGGACCTCTCAAGTTATTGCTAGATGGATCACTAGGGGGACGAACAGCTTTGCTAACAGAAACCTATAGTGATGATCCTACTACTAAAGGGGTTGCTTGTTTTGAACAAGAGGCACTTAATGATATTGTAAAACTTGGATTAGAAAATAACTTTCAACTTGCGGCACATGGTATTGGTGACCAGTCGATGCTAATGTTTATCGATAGTCTACATGCCAATAGTAGCTACATGAGTAAAAGTAAAGACAAACGTCATGGCATTGTTCACTGCCAAATCACGACAGATGAGATTCTTCAAGCCATGAAAGAACTTAATTTAATGGCCTATATCCAACCGATATTTTTAGATTATGATTTACATATAGTAGAGGATCGAGTCGGTGAGAGAGCAAAAAAAGCCTATGCCTTTTCAACAATGGTCAAAGAGAATATTATGACCTGTTTAGGGACAGATGCACCAGTAGTGGATATCAACCCCTTGGAAAATATTTATAGCGCAGTTACGCGCAAGGATTTAAAGGGTTATCCTGAATCAGGCTATCAAGCACATGAATCTATGAGTGTTCAAGAAGCTTTGGAAGGCTATACAATTAATGGTGCTTTTGCATCCTTTGAAGAAGGGCTAAAGGGTAAGTTAGCCATTGGCTATGCCGCGGATTTTATAATCCTAGACGAAGATATTACCAAAGTGGAAGCACATAATATCAAGTC
>JAOCZQ020602959.1:0-17490 GCA_025434785.2 Epizoanthus fatuus | reverse complement strand
CAGCTCCGCCAGCCGCCCACGGCGATGGAATCCGAGCAGGTCATCATCGGCGCGCTGCTGCTGGACAACTCGGTGTTCGACCGCATCAGCGACAAGCTGCGGGCTGACCATTTTTTCCGCCACGAGCACCGGCTGATCTACGCCGAAATCGAGCGGCAACTCGCGGCCGGGAAGGGCGTTGATCTCGTCACGGTGCATCAGGCGCTGGCCGACGAGCAGATTTCGCTGGTCTACCTGAACGACGTGGCGCAGTACGTGCCTAGCCTGACCAACGTCGGGCGTCATGCCGATCTGATCGTGGCGGCGGCGCGGGCAAGGTCGTTGATGATCGCCTGCGACGAAATCTCGTTGCTGGCCCAGGATCAGGGACGCGGCATCGATGAGCGCGTGGACGAGGCCCAGCAGAAGCTCGCCAAGCTGTCCGAGGAAGCTCCGCGCGACGAGTGGGTGGACGCGCACGACGGCATGGTCTTGCACACGCAGGTGCTGGAGGACCGGGCCGAAGGTAGGGTGCATTCCTGGTCGACCGGCCTGCACGACCTGGACGAGTACCTGGAGGGTGGTCTTCGACCTGGCGGCCTCTACATCGTCGGAGCACGCCCGAGCATGGGCAAGACGGCCCTTGCCATGACCATCGGCCTGCACATGGCCGCAGAGCGCAGCGTCGGCATGCTGAGCATGGAAATGCCGCACCGTGAGCTGCGTGACCGCATGACAGCGATGCTGGGCCGCGTGAGCCTGTCCAGCGTCATCCGTCCGAACCGTGGCGACGGGCTCGATTGGGGCAGGGTGATGGATGGCGTGCAGCTTGCCAAGGAGCTGCGGTTTCGCGTCAGCGATCAGGGCGGGCTGAACATCAACCAGGTTCGCACCAAGGCCCGCGCGCTCAAGCGCACCAAGAGCCTTGACGTGCTGATCGTGGACTACATCGGCCTGATGAACGGGCTGGACTCCAAGCAGCCGCGCGCCTATCAGCTCGAGGAAATCAGCCGAGGCATGAAGACCCTGGCTAAGGAGCTGGAGATTGCCGTGCTGTGCCTGGCGCAGGTCAACCGCAAGGTGGAGGAACGGCCGAACGCAACACCTTCGCTGTCCGACCTGCGCGACTCAGGAGCCATCGAGCAGGACGCCGATGTGGTGATGTTCGTGCACCGACCCATTCAGGCCAAGCCTGACCTGGGCGAGCAGTGGAGCCACTACGCCAAGCTGTCGATCGCCAAGAACCGCCAGGGGCGCTGCGGGCTGATGCACCTGAGCTACCAGGGCGACCAGACGAGGTTCGACGGATGGATGGGTGAGGCACCGGCCGTGAGCGCAGCACCAGCGACGCGCGCAGCACGAGGGTTCAACGCCGATGCCGGGGGATTCTGAATGCGAATCCACAGCCCAGCACTACGCCGCGCTCGCCCGACAACCCGGCTGGTGGCACTACACACGCCAGCAGGTGCTCGAGCTGGAAGCGGACGACAGCGGCGCCTTCAATGGGCTGTATGCGCGAGTCCGTGCGCTGCTGGGCGACTTCAGGCCGGGCAAGGAAGAAGCGAATTGGGAGTGGATTTGATGACATCGAAAAATCGTGCTGGAACACACACCGGATCAAAGGCTGATCGGATCATCGACATGATGCGCGATGGGATAGCCGATGGCGGGACAGCAGCAGAACTTGCCGCGCTACTCGGCGACACGGACTCAAAGATGATCAGCGCCATCCTGCGGTACGCGCTGAGGAGAGGCGTCGTAGAAGCTGTGTTTGAGACAGGAATTTGCACCTATCACCTGGTGCGAGAGGTGGATGATGACGACTACCTTCCAGTGCGTCGCATCAATTCCAGTGCAGCTAAGGTGCGGCTTGAGTTCAGGCCGGCAGCGCCTGTGAGTGTGTTTTCCATCGCACAGCAGGAGAGCGCATGACCGAAAAACTCAAGGTGTGGTCGCAGTCCATCCGGCTGCCAGATGGCCGCGTGTTCGAGGTGCCGTACCTGGCGACAGCCGAGCACATCAAGGCGCTGCAGGCCGTTGGCTTGGTGGGCGAGGTGGATGAGGTGGTGGGTATGCAGGAAGCCGCCGATGCCGAGTTGGCGCAGCTCGAAAAGCAGTTCCACGTTGACGCTGGCGGTATGACGCAATGAGCGGCGCCTACACCCGCAACAAAGGCCGCAGAGGCCAGCTGGAAGCCCGCAGGCTGCTTCAAAGCCGCGATTGGGTGGTAGCGGAGCTGAACAGCGGAACGGCCTGCGAGGACGTGATTGCGACCGCTCCCTGCGGCACGGTGTACGCAATCGAGGTAAAGAACACTGCGGCCATCACCACGGCGCACAGAAAGCAGGCGATTGAGCAGGCCAAAGAGCGCAAGGCAGCATGGATGCTCATGAGCAAGATAGCCGGCACGTCGGAATGGCTGATCCAGCGGCAGCACCAGAGCGCGGTGGTGTGGATGGCTGATGCATAGCAAAGGCAAGCCGGCCATGTCTGCAGCACAGCGCAAGTACGTCAACAAGCTGTCAGAGCTGCCGTGTGTGGTGTGTGGCGCTCACGGCGTGGAAATCCATGAATTCAGCCAAGGCGCGTGGTTTTCCAGCGTGCCTGTCTGCCCGGAGTGCCACCGCGGCCAGGATGGCTGGCACGGCACAAGGCGGCGCTGGTCGCTCAATCGTGTCGACATGGTTGAGGCTATCGACCGGGCTGTGGGTGGCGTGTTTAAGGGGTTGCTGTGATGGATCGCATGATCATCCGCCTCTATTCACCAGCCCAGGCGCATCAGGAAATGAGAAAAGCCTGGGAGTTGGTCAAGGCCATGCTGATTGCTGGCCAAAGGATGGTGCTGGAAGTCAGGCCGGAAACGCGCAGTCTCGAACAGAACAAGCGTCTTTGGGCGATGCTGACCGACATCAGCAATCAGGTGGATTGGTACGGTCAGAAGCTGACGCCAGAGGAATGGAAGGACTGTTTCACGGCGGCTATGAAAAAACAGAAAGTCGTCCCTGGAATAGACGGTGGTTTCGTCGTCTGTGGGTCAAGCACCAGAAAAATGACCAAGCCTGAAATGGCCGAAATGCAAGAGTTGATGATGGCTTTTGGCGTTGAACACGGCGTAGAGTTCAACGATGCCAAGCAGTGGTTGGAAGCGGCTTAAGGGGGCCAAATTGGGTAAATCGATCCGCGAAAGCTACGCAAGCGCCACGCACGCCAGCAATCTGGATGTGCAGGCCCGCCAGAAAGGCGCGGCAGACTACCTGATCGCCAGCGCTTGGACGCCTAGCCGCATGGCGTACCTGCTCAGGCGCCTGCAGGCCGAATGGGACGGGTCGGCAAAGAAGCCCGTCATGTCCGACGCCGACTTTGTGCTGCTGGTGATGAACCTGAAGACACTGAGCCAGACAATCCATGCTGCTGAGGTGTGGGCAGCCAGGAAAGGGCTGCAGCAGCCCGTAGAAAGCGCCAGGAAGGCCGTGAGCCACTGGCTTGACTCAACATGCCGGCCATGCGAAGGTAGGGGCTATAGGCTCGTTACAGCGGCAGCACGGCCTACGCTTGGCGAGCAGTGCGGTTTGTGCGGCGGGTCAGGGCGATCAAAACCCGATCAAGAAATAGCCAGAGTGCTGGACATGTTCGGCGTTTGCCTGGCGCTGGACAAGAGGAAGATGCAGAAATCGCTTGCAAATGCGTGATTATTGGTATAATCGCCACCGTCATAGCGACACACACCGCCGAACGGCGAGCCAGTTAGCACGTAGCGCTGGCCGCAGAATTTGCTGAGGACGGGATAGTGTCGCCAAAAGAAGCCGCTTGATCGCATGATCGGCGGCTTTTTCATTTCCGCCCAGCACTACGCCAGCAGTTGCAGCACCGAGCGCCAGCTCAATGCAAAACGGCGCACCTGGGCCGCGCTACAGCCGCTCTGAGTGGCGCGGAAACGAACAGCGGCAGCACCCGATGTAGAGCAGCTAGGCCTTCCCTCCTGTGGCACTAGGGCAGGCTGGTGCAATCGACCAACCGTAAGGAGTCGAGCATGGTCAAAGAAACCCAAGCAAAACCGAAACGAAAGGCTACTGGCGCTGCTGCAATGGGCGCAGGGCCTGGTCGTCCGAAGGGTCTTCCAAACAAGAACACCAAAGCCATCAAGGACATGGTTCTAGCCGCGCTTGACGGAGCTGGTGGTGTGGATTACCTGATCGAGCGTGCGCATGACACCAGAACGGCGTCCGCGTTCCTGGGGCTTGTCGGCAAGGTGCTGCCTACCCAGATCGCGGGCGACCCGGCAAACCCGCTGACGACGGTGCACCGAATCGAAATCGTGGCCGGTGGCAACTGAGCGGATCGAGCTACCGCCGAAGCTCGTTGATGTTTTTGTAGGGGAGGCCCGCTACCGAGGGGCTTACGGAGGTCGAGGTTCCGCCAAGACACGCAGTTTCGCTCTGATGACAGCCGTCAAGGCGTATCAGTTCAGCAAGGAAGGCCGTGAAGGCGTCATTCTGTGCGCACGCGAGTTCATGAACTCCCTGGCGGACAGCTCGCTGGAAGAGGTGAAAGCTGCCATCAGGTCAAAGCCGTGGCTGGCCGAGCACTTCGATATTGGCGAAACGTACATCAGGACGGTTGACCGAAGAGTCAGCTACGTGTTTGCCGGCCTGCGTCACAACCTGGACAGCATCAAGTCCAAGGCGCGAATCCTGCTGTGCTGGGTTGACGAAGCCGAGCCGGTCACTGAGACTGCATGGCAAAAGCTCATTCCTACGATCCGCGAGGAAGGTTCGGAAATCTGGCTGACGTGGAACCCTGAGCGAAAGACCAGCTCCACGAACATGCGATTCAAGGATGACCCGCCTGAGTCGTCAAAGATCGTAGAGATCAACTGGCGTGATAACCCCTGGTTTCCGAAGGTGCTTGACGAAGAGCGCAAGGAAGACCTGGCAAAGCGACCGGAGAGCTATGAGCACATCTGGGAAGGCGCTTACGCAACCGTGACCCAAGGCGCCTATTACGCATCGGCGATCACCCAGGCCAAGAGCGAAGGCCGGATAGGCAAGGTGCCAGCCGACCCGCTGATGACGCTGCGCGCATTCGCTGACATTGGCGGCACCGGAGCCAGGGCGGATGCCTTCGCGCTGTGGGTTGCGCAGTTCATAGGCAAGGAAATCAGGGTGCTGGACTACTACGAAGCTGTAGGCCAGCCGCTCGCAACGCATCTGGGATGGATGCGAGAAAAAGGCTACACGCCCGACAAGTGCCAGATGTGGCTACCGCACGATGGCAGCACGCAGGACAAGGTGTTTGATGTGTCCTACGAGTCAGCGCTGACAGACGCGGGCTATTCGGTAACGGTGGTGCCGAATCAGGGCAAGGGAGCGGCCAAGGCGCGTATCGAAGCCGCTCGCAGGCTGTGGCCGGCCATGTGGTTCAACGCGGAAACGACGCAGCCAGGCATCGACGCGCTTGGCTGGTATCACGAAAAGCAGGACGAAGAGCGAGGAATCGGACTCGGGCCTGAGCATGATTGGGCTAGCCATGGAGCCGATGCGTTTGGCTTGATGTGCGTGGCGTACGAAGAACCCACCACAAAGCCTAAACCCATTGTCTACAGGAAGAAGGTGCTTGCATGAACGAAACACACATTTACCCGGACGGTTCGCAGCGCATCGGAACGCCGCCGTTTCCCAAGCTGTCGCCTCTGCAGGAAGCTGCGGGAGAGGTTGATTCGTTTGAAACGGAACAACCGGCAGAGGAAGAACCCGAAGTCAAGCGCAAGCCTGGCCGGCCCAAGAAGACACCTGACTGATGGCAAAGCTATCTGACGACGATCTGCTGCGCCAGCTTCAGGCTTACGAAGACGACGCCAGCCGATACATTGACCTGATCAGCCCTCAACGCCTGTCATCGCTGCGCGAGTACTACCGCGAGCCTTATGAGGGTGACGACGAGCTGGACGGATGGTCAACCATCGTCACGTCGGAGGTGCAGGACACCGTGGAATGGGTGCTGCCCGAGTTGCTCGATGTGTTCACGTCAACGGACAAGGCAGTTGAGTTTGAGCCGCGCAAGGCCCAGGACGTGCAGGGAGCCGAGCAGGCCACCGACACCTGCAACTACGTCTTCTACCAGCAGAATAATGGCTTCCTGACGCTCTACACGGCGTTCAAAGATGCCCTGATGGTGCAGAACTGCGCCGTAATGTGGCGCACCGAGACGGAGCAGGTCAAGGACAGGCAGCAGGTTCGAGGCGTTCCGATTGAAGTGCTGGCGATGCTGGTCGATCAGGGCTACAAGATCGACGAATCAACGCCTGTCTACGGGCCTGCACAGCCGCTGTTCAACGCTAACCTGTCTCTGGTGCGTGACAAGAAGGTAGTCAAGGTCGAGGCATTCCCGCCGGATCAGCTGCTGATCAAGAGCGATTGGAACTCGCCGCTGCTGAGCAAGTGCCCCTATGTCTGCCGAATGCTTGAGGTCACGCTGTCTGACTTGCGCCAGATGGGCTTCAAGAACGTCACGGCACAAGACCTGCGCACATCGGAGCGCCGTGAGTCTGTCGCCGAGGAATACCGAGAGCAGCAGCATGGCGACTTTGACGATGACGACCTGGGAGACGAAAGCCAGACCACCGGGTGGCTGCGCATCGAGTTCGTTCTGGTTGACAAGGACGGCGACGGAATAGCCGAACGCCAGATCATCTATCGGCTGGACGAGAAAATCCTCAGCCGCGAGGACTGCGACGACGTACAGATTGCCACCGCCAGCCCGATCCTGAACACGCACAACTGGTCTGGTGTGTCGATTGCTGAGATCATGAGCGACCTGCAGCGTCTGAAAACAGACATGACGCGAAGCATGGTCAACGCCAGCCTGCTGGCGGTCAACCCTCGCAAGGTGGTGCTGACGGACTCGCAGGGCTCGCCATATGTGGACGTGGACGACCTGCTGGACTTCCGCATCGGCGGTGTGATCCGGCAGAAGAAAGAGAACGCGCTTTCCGTCGAGCCATCGCCGTTCACCGGGCATCAGATGCTGCCGATCCTCGGCTATCTGGACGAAATGGGCCAGAAGCGCACTGGTGTATCGGAGCAGCAGCAGGGGCTCGATCCGAACGCTCTGCGGCCAGACCGCACGGCTTCGGAAGTCATGATGACCGCCAATGCGGCCAAGCAACGCATTCGGCTGATTGCACGCATCTTCGCGGAAATCCTGCTCAAGCCGGTGTTCCGTGGCATCTTCAAGCTGCTGACAGATGGCGACATGGAGCCCATCGCGTACAGGCTTCGCGGTCAGTTCGTCCAATACGACCCGAACGAGTGGCGCGACGAGTACGACATGACCATCAATGTCGGCCTCGGCACCGGCGACAAGCAACAGCAGGCAGCGCAGTTCCACCAGCTCATGCAGATGCAGATGAGCCTGGCGCAAACGCCGTTTGGTCAGATGATGATCCAGCCGCAGAACATTTACGCCACGGCAAGCAAGATCGTGGAGCTGCTTGGCCAGAAGAACGTGGGTGACTTCATCGGCGACCCGCAGGGACAGCCATTGCCGAAGTCTGGCCCGCCGCCGCAGGTCATGATCGAGCAGGCCAAGATGCAGATGCAAGGCCAGATGAAGCAGATGGAAATGCAGGCATCTGCCCGTGAAGCAGAGTTGAAGCGGCAGCAGGAAGCGCAACTAGAGATGCTTCGCGCACAAGCCCAGCAGGCAACCGATGCCAACCGGCAGGAAATGGAAGCCCGTCAGCACCAGCTCAAGATTCAGAACGAGGCACAGATTCAGGCGCTGAAAGCACAGTACGAAGATCAGCGCCACCAGCGCGAAATGGAATTCCAGCGGTGGAAGGCAGAGCTTGAGGCCGCCGTGAAAATCGAATCGGCCAACATCAGCAGCCAGAGCAAGGTGATTGATCCGGCCACCGTAGCGGCTACTGGTGAGATTGGGCGCGAGGTGTAGCCGTGAACGACCAGCAAATCGCAGAGCGCGGCAGGCAGGCCAGTGAAGTGCTGGACAACCCGGCCTTTCAGGACGCCATGAAAGCCCTGAAGGACATGGCATTCGCGCAGTTCAAGCGCACCGACCTTCGCGATGCCGAGGGCCTGCGGCTCGCCCGCCAGTTTTGCACCGTGACCGACGAGTTCGAGGAAATCCTGCGCCGCATGGTCGGCGGCGGGAAGCTGGCAGAAGTGAATCTTGACCGCCATCGCAATGAAGCGACGGCGCGGCGCGTGTTGCGCCAGGTTATGCGGTAGTCACCTACCTTTGTTGGGCCTCCGTCGTGAGACGTGCCCGTACCCCGCTCTGGTGACGTGAGCGCGGGGTCAGACCTGAAGGAAACTCCGAATGGCCGGACAAGCCCAAGAGGCCCTGAGCACAACGGAAGACATTGCCAAATGGCTTGTCGATAACCCGGACGCTGACCGGAACGACGAAGAAAGCCAGGAAGAGCAACCCGACGATTCCACCCAAGAGGACACGGAAGAGGCGGAAACCGAAGCCGAAAGCCCTGATCAGGACGAATCCGAAGAGGAAGAGTCAGACGCCACGGAAGATCAGCCAAGCGATCGCAAATTCAAAGTCACCGTCAAGGGCGAAGACGGCGCAGACCTCGATCTAGAGGTTGACGAGAAAGAACTCATTGCTGGTTACAAACGTCATTCGGACTACACCCGGAAGACGCAGGAACTGGCCCGGCGAGAAGAGCAAGCGCTGGACGTGGTGAAGGCTGAGGTCAGCAAGGCCCAGAACTACGCCCTGCAGCAATCGCAACTGGCACAAGCGGTCGTCTTGCAGCTCGCCGGAATTCGCAGTCCTCAGGAAATGGCCGCTCTGGCCCAAAGCGATCCGGCCGCCTACGTGGCCGAGAAATCGCGCATGGAGCAGATTCAGGCTGCCGTTGGAAATCTGCAGGCCCAGGCCCAGCAAATCCAGTCGCAGCAGAACCAGCGGCAGAGCGAAGCCCAAACGCAGGCGTTTCGGAAGTGTCTGGACGTGATCCAGTCCAAGGGCATCGACAACGAGAAGTTGCGCCGCCTGTTCGAGGAAACGCATGCAGCGCACGGTGTTCCCATGGAGCGCATGAACGGCATTCAAGACCCGGCCCTGATCCTGATCATGGCCGAGGCTGCTGCTTACCGAGGACTGCAAAAGAAAACGACTGAGGTCAAGAAAAAGGCCGCCGAAGCGCCGCGCCTGCCTCAGAAGCAATCCGTGCCCCGGCAGACCGAGCGCATCAAGCGTCAGGAAGACCGGCTACGCAGCGGCAAAGCGTCACGCGATGACCTGGCCGCTTTCATTGCACGTCACAGCCTCTAAAGGAAACGCAAAATGGCGATCCCGACCAATACCTATACCCGCTACACGGCGGCCAACAACGTCCGCGAGGACCTAGTGAACTACATCTCCCGGCAAGACCCGGAGAAAACACCCATCGTGTCGGCTGCTGGCCGCGACAAGGCCGCTCAGACGCTGCACGAATGGAGCCGCGACGCTCTGCGCGCGCCAAATGCTGACAACGCCGCCATCGACGGTGACGACGCCACCGCATCGGCCAAGACGCCGCCCAACCGGGTCGGCAACTACTGCCAAATCTTCCAGGACACCGTTTCCGTGTCAGGTCGTGCTGACGTGGTGGACAAGGCCGGCAAGAAGACCGAAATGGCCTACCAGAAGGCCAAGATGTACAAGGAGCTGCAGCGCGACATCGAGGCGATGGTGGTGTCCAAGAACGCCGCCGTTCTCGGTTCTGGTGTGGCTGCTGCCAAGTCCGCCGGTCTGGGCGTGCTGATCTACACCAATGCCAGCCACGGCGCCGGCGGTTCCACCGTTGCGCACACCTCCGGTGTGGCCAGCACGGCCATGACGGCGGGCACTTCGCGCGCGCTGGACATCACCATCTACAAGACGGTGATTCAAGGCACGTACACCAGCGCCGGCATGGTGCCGCGCAATGTGTTCTTCAGCCCGACCAGCAAGGCCCTGGCGTCCGGCTTCACCGGCATCGCTCAGAACCGCTATGAGGTCAAGGGCGAGAACCAGGGCGCCATCGTGGCCGGTGCAGACGTGTTCGTGTCCGACTTTGGCGCTGTCACGCACGCACCGCACTACATGATGGCCGGCCTGGGCGTCGTGTACGGCCTGGACATGGAGCAGATCAAGATCACGTATCTGCGCCCGTTCCAGTCCACCCCGATGGGCAAGACCGGCGACAGCTCGCGCGAGCAAATCCTGGTCGATGCCACCCTGAAGGTGGAAAACGAAAAGGCCTGCTTCAAGATCGCCGACCTGTCCGGCACCTGATCCAAGGCAGTAACTGAGAGCCCCGCCCTAACCCGGCGGGGCTTTTCTTTTGGAGGCGAAATGTTCGGACACATGACCATAGATGAAGGCGTGGACGCCAAGACCGGCATTCGCACCGTCTACAGGTTCGAGGGCGATCAGGTCACGACCGAGAAGGTTTACAACGCCGAACCGTACATCAAGCGCGCGCAGGAAATGCGCGAGCGCAACGCCGGCAAGCGATGGGGCGAAGGCAAAGAGGTCGGCGTGTTGCCGCCCTGGGTGCTGCCGCAGATCAATGCCATCGGAGACGAAGCCGAGCGCACCAAGGCCATGAAGCTGTTTTTCCGCCAGAACCCTGCGTTTCTGGCGTATGACGCATTCCTGAAGTGATTACCGACCTCGACTCATTGACCGATGCCGTGATCTCCACGTCGCATCGTGATGATCTGTCTGCGCAGATTCCTGGATTCATCCAGCTTGCCGACGCACAGATCAGGCGCAACATTCCTGAGCAGTGGGACGCATCGGGGATCCCAGACGCTCTTTCCGCCGACAACCCGACCAACGAGCTTTTGAGCCGTCATCCTGACCTGTACCTGTACGGCGCATTGATGCAGATGGCGCTGTGGACACAGGACGAAGCCATGCAAGGCGTCTATTCCAACCTGTTCGTTACCACGATGGATCAGATCACGCGGTTCAACACGCGCAGCAACGTTCCGGCTCGCGAACAACTCGTGATCAAGCGGAGGGCTTGCTAATGCCTGTTGAAACAGCCCCATACATCAACAGCCTGAATGACTCTTGGCCGGATGGCAGCGTTGATGAAAAGAGCATCCTTGATGACTCGATCCGTGTTTTCAAAGGCGCCGTCAAGGCAAGCTTCCCGAATGTCACGGGAGCCGTCACGGCCAGCCATACCGAGCTGAACAGCGTCACCAACCGCGTGAGCAAGTCGGGCGACACCTACACCGGCACGCACAACATGACCGGCGCCACGGTGACGGCTGCCACGCAGACGACGGGTGACAACAGCACCAAGGTAGCCACGACCGCTTTTGTCGCTGCCGCTGCCCTTTCTGCCACCTTGCCGGGCCAATCTGGCAACGCTGGTAAGTACCTGACAACCAACGGCACCACGGCTTCGTGGGCAACGGTGTCGGTCGGCGGAACCTCCGGTTATACCGATCTGAACAACGCCATCGATAACGGCCTGTGGCGCCTCGGCACGAGCATCACGAACGGCCCTGTCGGCATGTCCGTGGACAACGGTCAGTTGATCGTGTCATGCAACAGTGACACGGCTTTTCAGATCGTCACGGACGCCACCAATGACCGCATGGCATGGCGCACGGCCACCGGCATCGGCGGCACGCCATCCTGGAAGGCGTGGAAGGTGGTTGAGGCTCGCGGGCCTGTGATCGACCTGTCTACCACGTCCAACACCATCGATATGGACGCTGGCAATGCGTTCTACCTGTCCATGTCGGGCAACGTCACCATCAGCCTGACCAACGTGCGAGCGAACGCCCAGATTGACCGGCGCGTGACGTTGCAGGTCGATTGCACCTCGGCTGGTTCCATCACATGGAGCGGGGCCACGGTGCTCGGCAGCGGCCTGTCTGCGCTGTCGGCAAGCAAGTCCTATTTCCTGAGCATCGCGGCGCACCCGAATTCCGCGTCCAAGGTGCTTATCACGCAATCGGCGGCGCATTCGTGACCACTAGCGCGCAAATCGGGCTCATGTCCTGCATCAATCAGCCGGTTGGCCAGCAGATTTTCACGTCGGCTGGCACGTTCGTAGTGCCGTCTGGCGTGACGCAGATCAGCCTTGTTTGCATCGATTCTGGCGTCTCTGCGACCAACCCGTATGTCAGGCTTAAGCGCGGCTCTACCGTTCTTTGTGGGAACGGCGCGAGCGGTCAGACCAGCATGAGCGGCGGCAGCGGCGGCTTCGGCAATGAGTGCGTTGGGTTCAACGGCGTCAACAGTTACACGTATTACTCAACAGGCGGCGGTGGTGGTGCTGGCGGCTACTACGGAAGTGGAGGCGCAGGTGGAAATGGCCACTACGAATACAACGATGGTTTCGGCCCTCCCACGTACACCGCTGCCACAAACGGATCATCCGGAACCTATGACGGTGGCACCGGAGCCAACGGCGACACATCGAATCCGACGACTGGCGCGGGAACGAGTCTGCTCGGCTCTGGCGGTTCTGGCACCAAGTACGGCGGCGGCCTTTCAGGAGACCCAACGTCAACGGCCAAGGACGGCAAACCAGGCGGCACGCTCTACTACCCCAACACCTACATTGCCGTCACTCCGGGCGAGTCTCTGACCGTAGAGGCGCCAACATATGGCAATGGTGCCATGCGCATCATCTGGGGGCCTGGGCGTCTTTACCCTGGGAATGCCGCGTAATGCCGCGCCTGACCATTCCTGCCGTCGGCAAATACGGCATCATCAAAGACCGGCCACCGCAAGAGCTGCCGCACTTCGCATGGTCGGACGCCATGAATGTCCGCTTCCATGACGGCATGGCGTCGGCATTCGGGGGCTCCAAGCAGGTCTTTGTCGATACGTCGGCCCCTGTGGTATGGATTCAGCAGTACAACCAGGGCGGCAAGCGTTGGTGGATTCACGCCACCGCCACCGGCGTCTATGCTGACGACGGCATCAGCACGCGTCTTGACATCACGCCATCAGGCATGACGGCATCGCCCGGCAACACCTGGACGGGTGGTGTGCTGGGCGGTGTGCTGATCGCCAACAACGGCACCAATGCGCCTTACTACTGGGCCGGCACAGGTGTCATGCAGCCTGTGACCAACTGGCCGGCTGGCTACGTGGCAGGCGCTCTCAGGCCGTTCAAAAACTACCTGGTTGCCATCAACATCACCAAGAGCGGCACCAACTATCCGCACCTGATCCTGTGGAGCAACGAAGCCGAGCCTGGGACGTTGCCTACCAGCTGGGATGTGAACGACAAGACCGAGAACGCTGGTGATTCGCCGGCGATGGCGCAAGACCCATCCTTGGCAATCGACCTGCTGCCGATGGGCGATGCGATGTTGGTTTACAAGGAGAACGCCGTCTACTCGATGACGCTCTCCGGCACTGACTACATTTTCAACATCGCGCCTCTGCCAGTTCCTGGCGGCCTGATGGGGCGCAACTGCATCGCCAGCACACCCAAGGGTCATGTGGTTGTGATGCCTGGCGACGTGATCCTGCACAACGGATCGTCCTATCAGCAGATCGCCAATGGAAGGGTTCGGGAATGGCTGTTCAAGAACATCGATTCCACGTCACGATCAAGGATGTTCACCACCACCAACCCGCGTTTTAACGAGGTTTGGGTTTGCTTCCCGGAGCTGACGCGAAACGCATGCACTCGCGCTCTGGTGTGGAACTGGAACGACGATACATGGTCGCTCAGGTCGCTGCCGAACATCACTTTCGGTGCTGTAGGTCAGGTAGACAAGTCGCTGATTTCCGTCATCAATAGCGATCACGATCTGATCGACAACGACCACACGTTGATCGACGAGGACGAGATGAGCCCGGCTCAGATGCAGCTCATCATGGGTGGTGTAGATGGCCTGTTCGCAGTGGATTTGTCGGACGAAGAGAACGGCGAATCGTTTGATTGGTTCATGGAGCGCACAGGCATTTCGTTCGACGATACGGCGGGCGTGAAGGTGGCCCGTGAGGTGTGGCCACGCATCACTGCGGCCGCTGGAAACAAGGTGCAGATTCAGGCCGGTGCGACGATGAACGTAGAGCAGAGCGTAGCGTGGGGATCCCCGGTTACGTACACCGTAGCCGGCTCAGGTAAGGCAAGTATCCCATTTCCATCTGGTCGATTCCTGGCGATGCGCTTTGCATCTATCGACAAGGGCGCTACAAAGATCGTCGGCTTTGATGTTGACTGGTCGCAGAGGGGCAAGTATTGAGCTACCTACCGCGCCAAGTACCCGCAAGCCCTGCCGAGTTGCAGGGCTTTTTTACGGTCGAACTGGCATCTATCGCGCGGGCATTCAACGGCGGGCTTGAGGTTCTGCACAAAGAGCCCAAGAAGACGCCTGACGGGCTGCTGGTGATCGCGGACGGTACTGATTGGAACCCAGGCAGTGGGGCAGGGGTTTACGCGCGCTACGGCGGCGCATGGCACAAATTGGGGTGAACTATGGCAACTTGGCAAGACGGCGGAAAACTCTACTTCGACACCAACGGCGGCGGCTACGTGGACATGAACACGGGCAAGCGCTACTACAACGACGGATCAGGCAGCGCCATCGCTCCGACCGTTGGCACGGCCACCAACCTGCTTGCTCGTTGGTCTGGCAATGCCATGCCGGATATGTCGGCATCGCAGTCGAATCAGGCGCTGGCCGGCTGGCAGCCAAACATGATCCCTGGCAATCAGAACGACTACAACCCGTTCAGCTCGGACAAGGCCACGTCGCTGGGTGTGAACTGGGGCACCGGCACCACTGGTGACACTGGCGCGAACTACGGCGCCTCGTCTGGCTCGTCAGGCGGCGCATCGTGGGGTGGATCGGCATCCACTAGCACTCCCTACGGCGGCTCCACACTCGGCAATTCCATCAGCGGCACGTCGTTGCAGGAAAACCCATATCTCAAGCAGATGGGCGACTACCTGACCAATCAGATGACGGACGCCTTCAACACGAAGGTGGCTCCGCAAATCTCGCGCGGAGCCGTGCTATCCGGAGGCTTCGGCGGCAGCCGGCAGGGCGTGATCGAAGCCAACGCGAACAACGACCTGCAGCAAAACATCGGGTCTGCGCTGGCGAACCTGTACGGCAATGGCTACAACACCGCTACCAGCTACGACCTGGGTCTGCGCAACAACCAGCTCGGGTACGACAACCTCGACCGCAACATCAACAACGATAACCTGGGCTGGCAGTTGCAGGGCGCTAACTTCGGCCTTGGGCTCTACAACCAGCTTCTGAACAACGATACCAACCAGTACAACACCGGCACCACGGTGCAGAACGCGCCGATGAACTACTGGCAGAACTTCACCAATCAGGCCAACGCCATCGGCAACGGGTACGGCACCACCACCGGCACTCAGAACTACGGCACCAACCCACTGTTGAGTGCTTACGGTGGCTCGCAGATGTTCAGCGGGATGTTTGGCAACGGCAACTCCTACAACGCAAACGCTAATCGTGGAACCTACGGCACGAACTGGGGTACTGGTGATTCCTACGGGAACTATGACTATGGAGCGTTCCTGTGACGCCTGCCATCGTTCACCACTTCAGCTCAGGCGTGTACGCAAAGGAAACGCTGATTCCGGCTGGCATGGCGCTGGTGCAGCACAAGCACGCATTTGACCATCTGTCTGTGCTGGCTAGTGGCACCGTGCAGATCACGGTTGATGGCATGACCAAGACAGTCACAGGCCCGGCATGCCTGACCATCGAGGCCGGCAAGCACCACGGTGTAAAGGCCGTCACAGACTCCGTTTGGTACTGCATTCACGCCACCGATTGCACAGATGAAAGCAAGGTGGATGAGGTGCTGATCGTGCCAGGTGACCAGCAAGAAATGCAGGCAATGGCGGACAGCCTGTGACCCCAATTCGACTGATGTTCAAGGGTGTTGATGTGGCGCCGATGCAGAAAGCGCTGCAAGACCATCCAGAGCTTTGGGATCAACGCACAGAGAGAACGAAGGATGAGGTTTCTCCGCATCACGGCCTGTCTGACATTTGGGCGCGGTTCGCCGATCCAAAGACGGCGCGTGAGGATGGTTCTCACGACTCGATTTGGTATCCGCCTGCGGATGTTCTGCCTGTGCGCGATCTTGTTTTCCCGCTCATGTCGGCGGTACGCGGCACGCGGCTAGGCGGCGTGCTGATTACGCGCATCAAGCCGGGCCAGTTGTGCAAGCCGCACACAGACCCAGGATGGCATGCGCGCTACTACCAAAAGTACGGCGTACAGATCGACGCCGCGCCTGAGCAGGCATTCCATTTTCATGATGCGTCACTGGTGACAGAGCCAGGTGACATTTTTTGGTTTGACAACAGCCGGGAGCACTGGGTGACGAATGAAAGCCAGCGCGACCGAATCACGATGATCGTGTGCATTCGCACGGAAGGGAACTGATATGTGGAGGACGATTGACGGGTTCGGCATGTATGAGGTTTCCGATACTGGGCAAGTGCGCCGCAAGTCGACTGGCCTAATTCTTAAACAGCATAGTTGGGACGGAAGATATTTGCGAGTGTCGCTGTATGGAACGCCAAATAAATGCGAGGGTCGCTCTGTGCATAGGCTTGTCGCTGATGCTTTCCATGGCAAATCCAACCATGAGGTTAATCACAAAGACGGCAACAAACATAACAACGCAGCCAGCAATCTTGAGTACGTAACACGGTCAGAAAACATGAAGCATGCTCACAGAATCGGGTTGCAGTGCAACAAGGGAGAGCGCCATTCAAGGCACAAATTGAAAGAGGGTGATATCGTGGAAATTCGTCGCGCAGTTCAATCAGGGATGACGCAGAGCGAGATAGGCAAGCTGTTCGGAGTTTGCCAATCGAACGTATCTCGCATCTCTTCCGGGAAAGCCTGGTCTCACACCAACATGGACGCAGTGGGCGAAAAGCCCATTTGCGCTGTGTGAAAGGGTGCCGTGGGGAGCAGTAGCTGGAGCGGCCATTGGATTGGTCGGTGACTCCATGAAATCAGGAGATTCCGCCACTCAATCGAAAGAGCCGTGGAGCAAGGTGCAGCCATGGCTTGAGAGCAACATCGCAACGGGCCAGCAGCTACAGAACTACTACGCTCAAAACCCGTTCAACTCGATTCAGCAGGGCGCGATCAACAACCAGCTTTCGGACTACGACACGTACCGAAACGCGATCATGCCGGGCCTGATGGGCTTTGCCAACAAGCTGATGGGCACCAACTATCAGCGCGGCAACGCGACAGGATCATCCACCAACAATGCCGGACTGCTGTCGGGCACCTCAACCGGTCAATCCGGCTCGCAAGGTCTGCTCGGCTCGTCTGGCGCATTCCCGACCTCATTCAGCATGCCGACGCAGCAAACCAGCGGCGTCAACTTCAACGCGTTGAACCCGCTCTACAAAGACCCCAACGCCAGCACCAGCACGGCGGCAGCGCAGCCTACGGACGAGGACATTGCCAGGGAATGGATGCGCAAGGCGCTGTTCGCATCCGATGC
>JAOCZQ020592622.1:0-17606 GCA_025434785.2 Epizoanthus fatuus | reverse complement strand
ATCTGCCCCTGTTTGTCATCAAACCCCATCTTTGGTTTTGCATATTGCTCATTGAATTGCTCTCAACAGGCCCGTAGCCTGGTCCCTAAATGGAGGGGGTTCGTTTTTAATTTATAAGGACCATTGTTTTGGTCGACGGAGGTATACTCTCAGTTGTACTTAAAAAGTTTTATGAATCTTTTTAAGCCGTAGCATTACAATTTCAATGTGAATACAGCGGTTTCTTTTTACCCTGTGTAATCATCTTTCTAAAGTGACAACCTTTGCCTAGGTGGACCTCATCACCGAGTGGGGGGGTTCGTTCGAACCCCCCCAGCCTATGGGCCTGCTCAATATGCATTGAACATGTGAAATAGTAACCATACTAACAGGCTGGACTGATTTTGTGTCATACATCACTTTTTAGTCTAATATATATTTTCTATGGATATCTTTAGCATTTGCACCTTTTCCTTGGTGCCAACTGCCCAGAACATTTGAGTCATGATATTAAAATTGAGAATGTGGGAATGTGAATATGGGTGATTTCCGTTTGTCAGAACTGGCCAGTCTGGCCGACACAATGAAATGTAAATCGCAGCTGTTAGAAACCTGAAAACTACTCTGACTTGTTGGTCTTGATTACACAGAACAAGATTAAGACCAGCAATAGCAGTTGTATATAGTTTCTATTGGTTGAGATTTAGATTTCATTGTGCTGGCCAGACTGGCCAGTTCTGACAAATGGAAAGCTATAAGCATGATTATTATTAAAGCACCCTAAGACTAAGCTAAGAGGTTGAGTGTTTATTCGAGGGGGCATTTATTCAAAGCTAGAGCTTATTATAATTTTATCATTTTCATTTACCCTCCCACTTATACATTTTCAGAAAAAAATTCCTGTGCATAACAAATTTATCGAGTTAATATACAGTTTTTTAAGATTTTCAATGTTCTGGGAGGAGTGGGGGTAGTTACATTGTAATATGGGTGCCTGATCTTATGATTTGTTTACATTTACATTTGCATATAGCATTATGTTCAGAAGCTATTGCTCTAAATTAGAACTGAAGTCAAAACCCTGGAGGTACTCCCATCTACTTGACCTGACAGTGGATAATTTATACTAAATACTGATAGTGAATTCTTATGAGAGCTTGGATTGTCTTTGCAGAGCAAAAGTGGTGTCTGTAGAATGGTTGGGTGCAAAAAAAGAGGAATGCCTATCGCACGCCTTGACAACCATCTCAGCAAATTCCATAGAGGAATAACAAGGGCGATGAATGATAGGCTCCCAAACCCTTCGGATACATCTAAACAATGGGTATATTGTCCACTACCTAACTGTGGCAAAGCAGTGAAGCACTTGGTAAAACACCAAAAAAACCAGCATAGCAAGAAAGAGTTGGAGGACTATGAGAGAAAAAAAATACAGGAGTGTGTTTCAGGTATGGACATACAAACAGATCAGTGTCAACAGGACATCACTTCCAGCAGAATAAGTACATGTACTCAAACACCAAAACATACTGAACCAGTCAGCATTCCCAAGAAAGCAAAAGATTCTGATAGTTCTATGTTAACATCAAAAGTGGAATCTAATGTTGTCATGATGACAGATACTGCAAGTGACATTACTTTGGAGTCAGAAAGAAATGTAAGAGAGATCAAAGACCTAGGTGCTGATGTTACTTATCATGATGATAGTCTGGCATCATCCCATGTTGTTGCACCACCCAATTGCAACCAGATTGAATCAGTGGAACACTTTGTGGACGATCATCAGACTATCTACAGTGAAGACAAGCTTCGGTTTTTTATTCACAACATGACAGCTGACGGACTTCGTTTTTTTCTCGCATTTTGTAAAAGGAAAGCTACGTCCTATGCCCAAGAAACTGAGCTTGTTGTCAAGGCATTTCATCAATCCAGGCTTTGCAAAGCCCTCTTCAGCCGTGATATCACTGTAGAGATGTTGATAGGGATATACAACAACAGAAAGCTTCTCATGAGCTACTACAGACATTCCCAATATCATCCCCTTCCGAACAACAGCATGATAAAAAGCTGCCTCGCTTGTGAGATGGATGATGATGGGGAATGCTCATGCCCAATATTACCTATCAACTTTTATCTGTATTGTAGCCAAAAGTGTGATTTGTCTGCCTACCACTGCAGCAAATGCCAGAAGATAGATACCAAGATTTGGACACACTTATGCTTTGACTTTTTTCATTGTCAAAGATGTGACGAGGAGTTCGAAGCAAGCTCAAAGTATAGGCACCACAACTTACAACCATACAGCTGATTTGCTTTCTGGGACCAAGTACCTAATATATCATGGGTACGGGTGAAGTTTCAGAAATGGATTTCCTTGTAATTTTTCGAGGATATTAAGCAGCTTCCACTCAAAATGTTATAATATGTACACTGAAAATTTGAGTTCTATAGCCCTATAGGTTCAAAAAATATTGGAATTTAAAAATTCGAAATTCTATTGTATTTTATGGTCACTTGACCATTTGAAGGGAAATTCAATAACATGATTTTCAATTTTTTAAATAATTTACATGGTTCAAACCATTTCAAACCAAATGGAATTGATTTGAGCCAGTCAGAAGTTTCATCCCTCAAACTTGTAAGTGGCATGATTTGCTAATTAGTAACATAGACAGCTGTCAATCACAGAGCGAAAGAAAATATTTTGATATTTTTAGAAACATTTTGCAGATACATGTATGAGCTTGTGAACGTAATGAGAAAACCTGGGGCAGAACCCAAAGTTAGGCAATGGACACAACAATAATTACAGCTGTTCAAAGATATGCAAATTATTAGAATATTCAACTTGTAATAAATCTGCGAGAATTTTATTTAAAAATTTGGGTTCTGGGAAAAAGAATCATTTTGATTATTAGAAAATAATTATGAAAAGAAATTTGGAATAATCAGCAAAATCGAATGCAAAGCTCGTTTTGCACACGTAATTACAATTTGTAATATCACCCCTGCACATTCAATTTCATGTCAATATACACATTTTTTAATCAGTGACAACTAGAAAATAATATTTGGTCCAAGTTTCATTATATTTGAAAAAACCTGTTACCTTTAGAATTAGTTACAATCTTAGTTTTTATGAGATTCTGTTAAGCCCAAACCTACTACCATAAGTAAACTTTGAGCGATATTCTTGCATTGTGCACACTACTGGATGGATCTATTAATGGGAAATGTTTCCTAACCATTGAAAACAGAGACAGTGCTTCCCTGGTTCCAGTTTTTGACTCGGGTTTAATCAAAGACTGAGGGCCCTTGTTACTGCAAAATGGATAAATTAATTGTTGCATTTGGAGAAACCTTTTTTTTCCAAAAAATTTGTTCGAATTGTGATGTATCTTACATAGTAGTTCTAAGCGTAACTAGCGTAATGATTTATCCAATTCGGTCAAAATTTCAAAAACTAAAACTGAACTTAAAATAAATTCTAGTAAAATATAGACCATATTCATAATGGTGGATAGGAACATGGAAGCGAGGCTCTACAGTCTAATCAGGAGTAACATATTGCTTAAAAACGAAAATGAGGTGTAGATACAGTCGAAATCTGTGAATATATAATTAGAAATTGCTATATTCACAGATTTCGTTATTACATTGTATCTGCACCTCATTTAATTTCTTAAGCAACATGCTACTCCTGATTAGAATGTAGAGCCTCACTTCCATGTTCCTATCTGCCATTATGAATATGGTCTATTATATGTGCATGTTGGCACTGAGCTAAAATTGCTTTAATAGATGTGAATATAAATGGCTTAGAAACACAGCTAATGAAGTATTCAAATGTTTTTAACAAAGTCATTGGATTTCAACTGAGGATTTGATAAGTAAATAAAGTGAGCTGTTTCAATCTAAAACTGTCTGCCGTCTGCAGCATTTCCTATTGTTTATTCTGTTTATTCAAATAGCAACTGGCTAGTAAACTGATTTTCTGCAAGTTTTGGCTGCAGTTTGTAAAACAGTTTGAAACGGTTATTTCCTTTGTTTTACAATCCAGTAAAATTAAATCTTTCAAAGAATTAATCAATAAAAAATTATCATTTAATATCATAACTAAAGGCAGTGAAAAACGAGCATAAAAAAGGGCCCAACTTGTCGTGCAACGTGCAATCTGATTGGTTACGTACCAAGGGTATACAAACACCTAATGTACCAATCAGATTGCATGTTGCATGACAAGTTGAGCCATTTTGATGCTCGTACATGTATTTCACCGCCTTAACGAAGTGCTGCCAGTATTATTACATGTTCTCATAGATATGCAGCACCAATGTAATGAGGCCCATCTACAGGAATTTACTGTACTGTCAGTCACAATGAGCAAAAAATCAAGTATGGTACAGTCAGATTTTACTATCTGCACAGTTGTTGCAATAAGAAAGGATCATCTCTATTGTATTTAGTAATTTGTTTCAGAGTAATGTGGCCACCAATAACTAACGTACCTACACAGAAGCAAATAGAATTATAATACAGATATCCAGAATAAAAACTAAGCAGAGCAAAAAAGTGTAATCTTGAGAAGCAGCAGCAAAAGTAGTAACTGTTTGATGACATAACAAAACATAAGATACAAAATGAAATGATATGCAGCTTCTTGGTTACAGGGTTCCCACAGTTTTTTAGGAAACAAATTCAAGGGTTTCAAGGAATATTTAGGTCATTTTCAAGGACCTTGACTCTCAAATTCATGGACAATTTTGCATTAAATGCGAGCCACTAGAAATAAAAAAACATCTATTTTTAAATATGTAATAAAGCAATCACACAGCAAGAGGCAAACTTGCCTTTACAGAGAGCAACAAACTTAGGCTTTTCTCTCTTCTTTAGCTCTTGTGGCATAATCCTACATGCTTTTCTGCAGTTCAGCATTTTTGTTCTTGATACACTTGTGTTATTTTCAAGGACTTTTCAGTACTTTCAAGGACCGCGAGAACCCTGGGGTTAACTATACATTCTGACAGCATAAAGCGATGTAATATTATACAATATTATATAAATGTCAGAATTTTTGCTTTATTCTGATTGTAGCGATTACGATTTTCGACAAAACTGTTCTAGACCAAGTTTTCAAAAAGATATTTTGAACTTTTTCAGAAATCATTTTGAGTGAGTGAAAGCTAAAAAATTGGCAATAAAAGTCTAAAATATGATAAAAGGAAGTTGAAGAATGTTTTTTCAACAGGGCTCTCCTTCACGCACATTTTGTGCGTATTTCACTCCCTGAGTCACAAAAAATACCCCCTTGGGAATCAAATTGAAGGTGAGAAGGACCTCCAAAACATCCAATTTGTGCATTTGAAAACCCTCTAACAATCTTTTAATGCACATTACCCCATATTTTGGCGATCTTTAGGAAGTAGAACAGGCTTGAGTAGTGAGACAAATCTAGAAGCTCACAAAACGATTCCTAGCCATTAAAAAATACTTTTAAACATCCACAAGATTGTAGTGGAAAAAGGTTGACAACTCTCTGATATTTTGAAAAGGGGGTGAAAATACCCCCTCAAATGACAAACAGAGGGTGAAGACACCCCCCAATGTTGATGAAAATAGGGAGCCCTGTTTCAAGTCGTAGAACGAGATGAAACACACAGCGTTTTCTTTGTTTTGAGAAATCAAATCTACATTAGTTGAGACTGAATCTTGAATTAAGGTAACCTTCACACTAGGTGCAATATATAAACATAACATCTTGAAAATGAAAGTTGGGTTGGCAAAAAAGTTCAAGAAAATAGAAGCCGAAAACAAGTGTGTTTGACAGCAGTCTTGTCAAAAGTCTCAGCCAATTTTTGCATTTTAGAGCAGTATATATACAAGAAGTGTATATTTTATTTTTCTTGGCAAAACTATATAAATTTTTACAGATTATAGATAATTTTATCATAAGTTTTTAGACATCAACAAAACTGCTGTATGTTGTGTATGTGAGTGTAAAGTTGTGCTGAAAACAACACGCACGGGTTAGTTCCACTGAACTTCTTGAATTCGTCGCGTTACAGTGCCAAGATGTATAGACTGTGCCTATCAAGCCAGAGGGGTTAGCTGAACGATATCGCGACCATCTTTTTTGACAAGGCCAGTTGCCCTAAAAAGCCCTTTATTAGGGAATGCAAAAAAACAACCAGATTTCAAATGGCGATTCTCATCTTGATTTCCGAGTATGAGTGGGGCTTGGATGTTGTCGGCCCGTGTTTTCCCCAACAGCATACAGGTATATCCCTCAGGAATGGGATGCCCATGCAGTACTCTGCGATCTGGCTGAAGCTGACCAGAGGCAATGGGAAGACTGTCGCCTCTCCTCAAGTACACTGCTTCTGCCGGCATTGCTAATATGAAAAGTGAGAACATTGAAAGATATTCATTAGTCCAGCATTGCAGCTGTTCATGCAACCCCTGAGCATGCAGTCCAAAATGGCCTATTCCAATTGTTATATACCTGTGTGTTAAGTGGCCGTCTCAAAAGAGGAGTCAAAAGGAGTCAAATGTGCTACAGAAGTTAGTTTGTGTAATTGTACTTTGTTTTACTCAATTAATATTACTTAAAATATCACTCAACAGCAGGATCCTAGTGTTATTTGTTTCAAATGTCCACTGAGTAAATAATAAATAGAGACAAACACATCATAGTTTACCAACTCGCCTCACATGAACATTGACAGTTCTTTTAAGAGTAATTAAAATGTTTAATATATGGTGATGCAAATCATGAAACATACATGTTTATTGCCATTGAACCTTTCCTAGTAAACAGCCAACCCTACATAACTTGTGAAGTGCAATAAAACACAAGGCACCTCCAAATCATATATAGTTCGTTTGATTTGTTTGTTGTATACGTCAGTAAACTCTTTAATATCTTTTTTATTACAATTTAGAATACTGTAATTAAAAATTGTCATAAATGTAAAAAAACTTATTAAATAACCACTGCATCTTTATATATTAGTAGTACATGTAGTTAATATGTTTTTAAATAATTACTATACCTACCATTTTCATGAGTTTTCGTTTTAGGGCCTAAGCCTTGATTCTCTTGCATGCTAGCTGCAAAAGATAAAGTAACCACTATGAAGAACACCACGCCAATGATGATCAAATGACTCTAACGATGGTCAAATTAGCATGCTGGTACTTATTCCAGGAAATATAGTTTAATGTTCTAATTACTTGGTGAATACCTGCATTTTTAGGAATTGGAGCATTATCTTCAGAGTTTGCAACAGATGCCCTATGTTCCCCTGAGAATGAACAGAACATTGGTATTAAATCATGTTTCATAAATTGTGCATGTACCAATACCAAAAACAGCAGCAGACCATCTAGCAATTTTAAATAGATAATTATCTACCAAGACACAGATAGATTCAGAATCCGAATGGATATCGATCAATACTTTGTGCAGGCATTGAAGGCTGTACCAGCAAGCTGGCAGCTATATTGCAAAGCTTGTAAGGTCTTACGAGCCAGTTACACCAAACCTGCGTCCTACAATTGCGACACATACTGTTACTTGGTCCGTATTGATGTGCAGTAAGCTACCGGTATTGAGTTCCTAAATGCTAGACACCTCCCCTCAATGGATAATGATCACTACGAAGAACTATCATAAACCTTTCTAGTTTACGGTAAATCCATGACATATGTTGCAATTACTACTGTACATGTTGGATGTAACAAAAGTTCACTGAAAAATGTTTTCAGAACTAACTGGTTGCAATTTAATGTTTTTTAATGATTTATTTAATTCATTTTAAAAATACTGATTAATAGGATAAATACCTGGATTTGAACCACTCTCTCCAGAATTGGTAGGGGTAGATAAACTGTCTTTCTCTAAAAGCAAATCTATGGTTAGTGTATTCACTTTAAATTAACAAAGCCTGTCTTTTTCATGACCAAAATAAAAAAATGAAATACTTAGACATTTCGTTCTATGTTGCAAGGGTTATAAAGGAGTTGTTCTCAACAATAAAAAAAGTTTCTTAAAAGCATGCTAAGTATTTACGCTCTGTTTAAGTATTAATCTTATTACAAATTGATCGATCCCAAACTTAAGTGACTAAATTTTTAACTTGTACCATTAGTAAATATATTATTTCAACATGTTATGAATGTAAGTAGTTGTTATTGCGGCGGTTATTATAAATACAAATTTACACTTTAAAACCTCAATCAATCAATCAATCAATCAATCAATCAATTAATCAATCAATCAATTAATCAATCAATCAATTAATCAATCAATCAATTAATCAATCAATCGATCAATCAATAGTTTATTTAACCATGTAGCACCTAGGAACTAGGAATTAAATCTCATTAAAATATGCACGTGTTTTACCAGTAGGGAATGGAAAAATTACCTGGAAAAATTACCTGTCCTAAAATTACTTAATATACAAACTACTAATGGGCCAAAGAGTTAACTCCCTTGTAAGTTCGACAGGGACTTTGATCAAAAGGGGTTCATTACAATTGGGTTTCATTGTAAAATTAAAATACTGATTACCGGTAATAGGTGCAATACCTTGATTTGAACTGTTCTCTCCAGTCTTGTTTAATGGCCCATTTTCCCCTAAGAGCAAATCTATGGATGGTTAGTGCTTTAAATTGCAATCATGTATTCCTCTGACTGAAATGAAAACATTTTCAGTTAAATATAAGTTAGTAGACTCACTGGCTATTACTAATTAGTATTTGCCATCGAGGTGGTTATCACTTTACGCACGCTCTGATTGGTTCATCAGACATGGTATATCCTGCGATAACCACTTCCGCCGATCTGCGCATGCTCCCTCCAAAGTAAATTTAAAAGTTTTCGCATTTTTGTAAGAAATGAAGCGCTAACTTTTGTTCTTTTTTGTGTTTTGGCAAATACTAAAACAATTATTCCCCTCAGTGTCGGTGACTAATGGAAAATATTCACCTCGCTGCTTCGTGGCTCGGTAGAATATCCTCCACTAGTCACCTCCACTTCAGGGAATAATTGTTAATTATTATAAGAATCATGCAGAATTGCAAAGTGATCTACCTAATAAACCATTACCAGCAAACAAAATAATGGTGAAAATATAAAATAAATACCACTCCGAAAAACATGTTTTTCTCTTTAAAATTTGTCTGTTTTAACTCAAATATTGAGTAATCAGAACATGTTTTTCGGAGTGGTATTTCAATTTTTCATATGATCTACCTAATTGAAAGCGGTTTATATCAGCTATTAGTCAAGACATTGGAAAGATTATTCTCGTAAATGTCAGCCTGCTTGCAGGGCAGATTTAAAGAGGAAAAAAATGCAGTTTTAAATTGGTTGAGGAGAAGAAGATCGCTCAAAGAGCGTGAAACTCGAGTTACGAATTTTTAAAATTTTAGCTTTTACCCAAATCTATGTTTTTATAGTAACCATTTTAAAACTGAAGTGCATATAATTATATATAAATTAATATTCTATTTTTATTCTATTTGCTACCTGATTTGACAAGCTCTTCCTTTGCCTTTATTTTCATGTCTGAAAAGTAAATACATGTAAGATACAGTCAACACCATTACAATGGATACACTTCAGTGTTTTCGGTAGAATTTTTCAAGAGGAGTCCCAGGGACCCTTTCTTTTTTTAATTAGAGGTCCCAAACAAACTTTCGGTGATCAAAAGTATATTTTATACTGTAATGTCCTGTCAATCTTCTGCGTCCTGGGAACGCATTGCATTTCATTTTTTGCATCCCAAATTAATTTTTTTTACGTTAATGAAATCCCTGCACTTAATCCTTTTAATTAAAAAAAACCTGAAAAAATATCTATTTGTACCTGTCATAAATGTCTTGAAGAGCATCTTTGAATGCTCACCACATTTAGATGTCTCCACATCCTTTTGATTACCAATGAAGGCAAGACCATATCCTTCCGTTCCATAGAAGGAAAATGTCTCCCCCCGCCCATGTTTGTGATGCAGCATTATCACCACATCACAACCATGCTTGTAATGAAGTATGTCCGCCTTTCATGGTAAATTAGAAAACAAAGTTGATTAATACCTGATACAGCAGATCATTTATTGTAGCTATACTTCTGAGGAAAAAATTAAAGCCCCAAAATATTCATCCTTAAATCACATCCCAAATTTTTTTGTTGTAATAATGGGTACCATTGCTTTGTAATAATTTAATAGTTGATCAGAAGCAATTCCTGTATTTCTGAGGAACTAATTCAGCCACAAACAACAAATAAAGCCAGGGAACTTACGAGTGAGCCCCAAGAAGCCATATTACAGTTAAATCACAATACCGTATGTACAAATTTACAATATCAATTGTTAATACCAAACTTTTAGAAGCACCAGTTTTTGTACTGTTGATTAAATGATGCACAGCATTTAACTCTTTAATGCAATTTTTCACGTTATACACCAATGAAAGACGCCGTTCTTTTGCATAGTACTGGATAATATAGATAAAGATCAATCTCCGAGATTTGTACTGAAATCTCCCGATTATTGGGTTTGCAATTCCAGATTTCTTGTGTTTCAAGGTTGAGAGGTCTGTAATTTGACAGTGGCCAAGTGGCCAAGTTGACACTGAGAAAAATAAATTTAGTTGATAAAATAAACAGTTTACCCGCTTTTCCATGAGCAGTCTTTGCTGGGAAAACTCTGTTTCCCCCATATTCTTGATGGCATCAATGTTTTTTTGCCTTTTCGGGAAAGGGGTGCTGCATGCACTGCATGTCTTTTTTGCTATTGGCTGGGATGAAGAGCAGTTTGAGCAAGTCTAGAAGAATAAGAATGTACGCCGGTCATTTATGTACTATAATTCATAGTTAGAGATACATGTAGCCATGAATTTGCTATATATACAGTTATGGTGTAGTTCTAGAAACTATCCACACCCCACTAAGGGAAGGAAGGAAAAAAATTAGGAAACCCCAACATGAATTTCCAATTTTCTGCATTTGGAGAGGTGTGAATATTTTCTGGAACTAGAAGGAGAAAAAGAAGCATATCCCTTTTGCAGCACAAAGGTCACTTCTAACTTATTACTAGTTGATAGAAGAAAAAGAAGAAGATTTTTTTTTTTCTCAATACCCCAATGAAGAATCTGGAATATATAAGACAGTGTTCCCAATAATTAACTTACGCCCAATTAAAGGAAATTCTATTCATAATTTATCAGGATGGCCGGTTTGGGTAATTTAATCCAACTTAGTCATGACCTGTCTCAAAGTTTACATATGTAATTTCTCAAGATCCATCAAATATTCTTAAAAATTACAAGACCCAGCATTCAAGTAAAATAAAAAGAAGTCAGTATGTGAGGCTGGGTGCAGCCTATCTATGGGTGGGGTGTACCTAGGGGAACATAATACAATTAATTTTTTTGTCAATAACGTAGGGAGCAGTCGCCTGGCCTCCCAAGCTGGTAGCTCATGTTATAAACGCTCAATTAACAAAAAAAACTAAATACATGTACAAGAAAGAAAAAAAGGGGATAAAAGGTGAAATGTTATCACATTGCATTGAACAATTTTCTGCTTTCCTTGAGAGTTCACGATAACCAGATTATTTTTAATATAAAATAACTTAAAATCCCAGACCAGCCAGTTAGTACAGGTGTAGCAGCACTGGTTAGTGATAACAGGTTAAGCTTGCAAACAGCGCAGATGGATTCCAGTGTTAAAGTTGTGGCTGTCATAGATAGCATTAAAAAGGCACTTTTAGTAATAAATATAATGAATAATGGATCTTAAGCAATAAAGACATATACTTCAACTGATAATGTATCATTAATGATAATATTTTGATTTTATAAAATGTTAAAAGTTGTAGGCTTAAAGGTTTGGATTATTAATAAAAATCCAAACTTTTAAGCCTACTGAACTGATAGTGTGTTTGTTCTGACATTCAAAGTTGTGAAAAATATTAATTGTTACTGTAAGTTATAGTTAATGCCCGTGTTGTATATTCTGTTTCACTTGTGAATATTTGATGTAACATGCTATACATAGAGGATATTACATGGTCGCGCGGAGATACGATTTTTATCTTCGAGTGGTGACAAGGAGGATGTTTTCAACACGAGAAGAGAAAATTCGTATCTCCAAGCGGCCATGTAATATTCTGTTTATTATTCACTAAGCCATAAATGTCGGAAATCGTCGGAAAATGTTCGGAAATTTTCGGTAATTTTCGGAATATTTTCGGAAATGGTCGAAAATGCTCGGAAAGTATTTTTTAACAAATTTGGAAATTTTTCAAAAAATTCCGAAAATCTTCGGAAAACTTCGGATATCTTCGGAAAATGTTCGGAACATGTTCGGAGACGATCGGAAGTTAGATGTCTATTGCCGCACTAGTGATACAAGGTGGCTAGAGAATGCTACACAAGGAAAATTGTTATTTTTCACATGTGATGAAATACGATATTTCATCACATGTGAAAAATAACAATTTTATTTCACGCATAAATCCTGGTATTTTATGGCTTAGTGAATAATAAATGTAGTTATACCCTATAAATACGCTATTTTTGATCAACAATTTAAAAAAATCAACCTTTAATAAGATGGATTTTTTTTCACCCTGCAAATTAACGCCTAGCCCTGATTAGACGCCTACACCGTTTAAGCGCCAGGTCAATAAGCCCAAGATTTAAATAAATGCTGTGGGCGTCTAATATTTATTGAGAAAATAGTCTGTTGAAAGAAATAATAATACAGTAACATCAATAATTATATATGTATATGATGATTAGGGTCGAAGAAGAATAGAAGAAAAAGGAAATCTCGTTAGAAGAAAATAATTAAATTAAAAACAAATTTAATTTCATTTAGTGATTTAGTGTTCTTCGACAACTGTGGCAACTATGGCTAACCATCCCTGTCCATGCACGCATTAATTAATGTACAAATTATCTCTCAGTTGTCATGCAATAGCACTTCACTTTCAATTGGAACTGGTACTAAGTAAGAATGGTAACAGATAAGACTACTAAAGGGCCAATTTTGTATTGCCTTCAAAAAGCATTCCCAGTAAGGACCGTTCATTTTTTATGGGTAGGGGGGGCGGTGGTTTTTGAATAATCTCAGAAAAATATTGCATGACCCCCCCCTCAAACCAGTTTATTTTTTGCATGACCTCCCCCTCCCCCTCAATCACCCAAAACACCAAATACCACCCTCAGTAACAAATGAGAAACATACCTGCAATAAACCAGTGAGATTTAATCCTGAAGATGAACCATTTGTCCTAAACCGTTTGGTTTTTAACTTAAAATTTATATACAAAACGATAATTGTTTTAAATTTGTAATGCCATAATCACACAATCAGTATGATCTCTTATCACTGGATACAAAAAACAATATTAATTTAACAATTTCAGAACGTCTTTATAATCTTTCAGTAATTACAAATGTTAAATTGTATAAGATGATTTACAAGTCCCTTCCAAAGATCTGAAAATAATTATTTAAATACTATAAAATGTTCAGTGAGACAGTGGTAACACTATTAAACGACTGACAGTATATGGGCTTTTAAATTTTACCTCTCCATAGTTGTCTAGGTACTTTTAGTCATTTTTGATGCAGAATTTGAGGTTTCTGCAAAATTACAAAAAATATTTTGTTTGCCCACCCCTTTATTTTTGGAATTGTCCCCCCTTTTAGCTCGAAATTTTTCGGATGCCCCCCCAGAAACCACCCCCCCCTACCAATAAAAAATGAACGGTCCCTAATATGGTAATGTTTTATTTGTGCTGAAACCGATGGAACAAAAAAAGCATTATGGTCCACATGGACCTGTGTCCCTGCCGACAATTTAATCCAAGAAACACATAATCAATGTGGTCCTTATCTTCTCAGACCGTGGCTTTACTATTCTGGCAACCAACAAGAGGTCAATTATTTAAATGTTATTTCTGATGGCCTGCAGTGATCAGGTTTAGATGCAAGGCAGAAGCAAAGACATATTCAACAATTCTTACACACCACTTCTTCCCCCAAATGAAAAATCAGCATGTTTTAAATACTGCAATAACTTACTATAATTACATTTATAAATTTTAATACATGAAATGTTAAATAAATATTGGTATTTTACCTTACAACCTTTCTTCTTTTGACAGCCATTTGCAATGGAACCTACTAGTTAGAAATAAAATAAAATGTATTAATAAATGAGTCATTACAACACAGCCTGAAAAAGATCATATTAGAATAAAAATATTCCAAAACAAATACGACAATATAAAGACATGACATTGACAAACAAGAACATGCTGCATTAGTTTAGCAAGAAATGACCTGCCCAAAACATTGTGCCTGGCAGGGCATGCATTTGTTGTTTCATATTATTATTTTCTCTTTCATTTGAAAGCACTTGGTTCTAAAGTTATGATTGGCAAAAGTAAAACTCCCCAGTACCTGGATTTCTTGAATTCAAGCCAACCTCATTAGCAGTTGAAGCAATGTCTTCCCCTGAAAATAAACCAACCTTACTATACATAAAGAATATTAAAAAAATATTTAGAAAATTACTAAATTAATAAGATGGGAAGGTCACCACTGTAAATAAATCTAAATTTCACACAATAAATAATTTAAAAATCAAATAAACATTATTTAAATAAATAAATTAATTAATAAAATAAACAATCAAACAAACAAACATACAAATATAAAAATAAATAAATTAATATAACCCTAATTAATATATGGTAGATTGTATGGCTCAGAATACTTCGTCAACTTTTTTACTCTGCTCCTTAGTCTTCTAGTATTCTGCACTGCCTTTATTTTACATTTAGCTCAGATGGTTTTGTTTGAACAATAAAAATAAAAAAATGTTTCCAATAAAAGACTGATAAATATACAGTTGTTTGGCATGCCGTTCAATTTGGGCTGCATACACAGTTCAGAACATGCAGGTCCCACGTGCATATATTTTAGTGGCCACATAGTTAACAAAATAATATTCCCTGAGGTGGAGGTGACAAGTGGAGGATATTCTACTGATAGGCAAAGCGGCGAGGTGAATATTTTCCACTAGGCACTGGCACTGATCATGAGGGGAATAATGAAGAGCGATACAATCTGATAAATGAATCAAAACAATGTTTGTTCATACTAGTTTTATTTTTATTTTATTTTATTAATTTTGCCTGATAAATAATTAATACATGGCTTGTAAAATGCCAAAAGATAATAACAAGTACACAGAAAAGTGCTGAAAAACAAATTGCAGGCAGGGATACCAAAACAGCGTTAGCCAATTACTGTAGTCCCATACAGCAATCAACATGAATAATAAACAGATAAAAAAATGCATGTACTTGGTTTGCCGTCTTTGCTTGTTCGAATGTGTGTGTGTTTTTCAAAAACCGGATATAAACCCATGGGCTTATATTTAGGAGGGCTTATATTTAGGAGGGCTTATAATTAGAAGGTTTTGTGTGTTTCAAATTTGGTGGGCTTATAATCGGGATGGCTTATAATTGGGAGGGCTTAGTTCACATATATGTCACAGACATGCCTGCGATAATTAAAAGACTTGGTCGCAGATGTGCCTGCATTGCATTCCAGCATATATGTGAATATCGATCACAGACAAATCGCCAATGTCCAAAGCAATGCAGTCATTGAATGTGTGAGATCTGCATGGAAAGTTGAAATTGATTCAACTCTCTCAATCCTTCGCCAGCATCCCTGCAAAGAAATGCATGTCTACAACCAGTCAGTGGTCATGGTTTTGAGTGCAATTAGGGATTTATCCAGCACAAGAAATGTAGTCTTTGAAATATTTAGAGTGCTGGATAAATCCCTAATTACACAAAAAAACATACAATTACTTGTTAATCACATACATGTACATGAAAAAAAATTGAAACAGTTTATGAACAGCAGCAAGCTTTATGGGATTGGTTTATTTTTGGGTCCTATTGCACTGAGAATTACAAGATTTGCACTGAGAATTGCAGATTTTTGCACTGAATTACGTCTGAACTGCACTGCTCTTATTGACCCATCAGCTTTAAGCAATTTTTTTTATGTATGTGATTTTAAAACAAAATAATAATTCATGGACAGATGCGACTTTTTCTTGTATATACATCAAACGTCCCTAGGCAATAGCTTTTCCTTCGACATTTTTTATTTTATTTGAGCCTGGGATTCGTTGACCAGCAACAACTGACAGCAATGTATATTTTATTAGCATATATATGCAAGTTCTTTGTCGTTTCACTTAGTCTTAGAGACCGATTGTTCTCGTGAGTTTCAGTTGCTCTTACGTTAACGTTTGTCTTAAATCAAACGGATGGCCAGAAAACGGGGGCAGACTCAGACTGCGGGCCGGAGCCATGCACTGCATGCACCGGGCGCGGGCATGCTGATGCACGATGCAGGATCAGAATGCGTTTACTAAAGATGAAAACAAAACCTTTCAGTTACTTCGACTGAAATCATAGCGTTACTAATATTACTAAGCATTGTAACTTACCAGATGAAGCCATATTGGATAATAAAGAAGAAACTGAACGAGCATACGATACAGCAAATGTTTACAGCAAATCCATCCAGCACTACAGACCAGACAACCGCGCGCCATGCCACCTGGCCTGGTACACAGTCAGCATTTGGCATCAGGATTATCTAAATGATAATTTTGACGCGTTTTGACAAATTATGATATTGGTAATTTCGACCTCGAGACCATGTTGCGTTGGTCCTGTTGTGTTCCTAAGCTAACAGAGAAAGGACTGCGTGCTCGTTTTCAATTCGTGACGCACCCAAACCACATGCGTGTGCGCCCCCATGCATGATATTAATTCCGTCTTGAACCGGAAAATGCTGACTGCTCTTAATTATATCTCACACTTTGGATTTCTACAGGCTTGAAGTAAGGAAAAGGGCAAACATCGTGTAAAGACGTGAGTACTAAGTCCAACTAGTTCTCTTTCACTTATCATTTCCTTACGACTGTAAATGAAACTTTTGCTTTTAGAATATTGCATAAATATTGAGACCAAGGTGTTTTAGGCCACTTGTACTTGGTAACAATACAGTCACGCTTCCGCGGCAGAAATGGCTGCTTTGTTTAAACCTTTAAAGTTTGAAAATCACTTATACTTAAGTTATAGTCTTGACTATATATTAGACTATTGTAGTATTGATATCAAGCTACGCTAAAATACATTCTCAATCACTTAACTTGTTTTCAAAGTTCTACGTTGGATTGAACGGTAATCATTTTCGAAGCTTCGGCAGTCGAAATGTTTATGATAACACGTAGTAGCATTCTTTAGAAAGAATGGTGTCGGGAGATAAATTATATATGAAGTGTTAGATGTAGACAGCACGTAGTCGTAGCTGTGATCAAATTGAAAACATGTTAAAATTCAACTAACTAAACGTTTGTAATATCAATGGATATAAAGTTACTGGTTTATTAAAACCAACGCGATCTAAAAAAATGACATTGATACCCACAGCCCTCCATGATACAATGTCAGTGGAATGACACGAATGGGGAATACATTTACCACAAAGGGGTGCACGCAGTTATAACA
>JAOCZQ020571951.1:0-18592 GCA_025434785.2 Epizoanthus fatuus | reverse complement strand
GAACCAAAAGATTCTATGCTGCATACATTGTTTATTTGTGATTTTTCTCTTCACCCACACTATTTGACAAAGAGCCTCTTTTTCTTAGTTTAGTTCGCTAATGAAAAATAGTAAATCTTCACTAGTAAAGTCTTTTTCAAATGTAAGTGGAAGTGTGTTGTCAGGAACAATACGATCTGCGATATCTTTGAATTCAGAGTAGTTAGCAATGGTAGCCACACCAAAATAATCAGTTGAATCAGGTATTACATAATTTTTGTTTATAGCATTCATTACATCCTCATTAATAACATCATAAAGTAACCTAGTTGTAGTAGGTGCTTTAATATTATTAAGGTGAAGATTTTCTAAATAAATGGCTATAAAGGCTAATTCTTGCTTTGTAATCTCTTTTTTAAAGTTTTGAAGAAGTGATGAAGGCAATTCTTTGACATTAACTTCTGACAGCGATTTTAGAAGTTTTATACTTGGTTTTTCATCAAATAGTTCTTGATTTGATAGGTAAACCAATAGATACTTCATTTTATCCTCTGTAGTTAAATTCATCAAAGTATCTTCTAAATCTAATTCATAAATTGTAGCGTCTAAATTGAGCCATTTAGAATTCTTTTTAATAGAGAATTCACGTGGATTATTAGTCCAAGTGATTAATGTATGAGCGGATACTGCTGAACCATTGATAGTAATTTTTACATTTGCCATACCTGGATAATGACCAAGGATTTTATTATCCTGAATATCGTAATATCTATAAGATTCGAAATTTCTATCTTTTAGAAAATTATTCTTAACGAGACAATAACCATCTAATGTAGAATCCTTTAGTAATTTTAATCGACTCAATCTTGTATTATGTCGTGCAATTGTTGCGGTAATATTAGTTGTTTGAGAAACGCTGTTAAAGTTTTCGATAATTTGCATTTCATAATTAATTTCATCATTGATGTATGACTCGCTAAAATAGAAATCCTCAACGGACAGCTTTAATCCCTTCTCAACTTGTAAATTGTCAACTTTTGTTGCACTATGAATCGGTATGAATGTTATAGTTGGCTGATAATAGTTATCGACTGGCATGAGCACTTCACGGTAGGTCAAAAGCTCATCAACTGGGTTTGTAACTTTTATTCTTAAGGATTCATCATGTCGCTCCTCAATATTTTCAACACGTATGCTCGTCGTTCCTTTTTTTAAAGCTGTTATATAGTACTCACCATTTATGTATTCTAACTTTAGAATATCAGCATCATCTATACTGTATTCTAGAGTGTTTTCATAAACATCAAAAGTGGAGTAATGTCCTTGTGTGTAAATATTGTTTACAACTTTAGAAGTCTCACCAATATAAAGTTTTTGTTGACTTTCGGTTCCCCTGTTGATTTCCAATCCTAAGTTTAGGGAAGCAATCGGTGAACGAACTGTTACTTCAATTTCATCTTCAATATCCTCTAAGTCGCTCATAGCAGATACTTTTATTCTTGTGTTGCCACTATCGTTTGGAACAAAATAATACTTCCCATCAATAAATTGAATTTGAGTATTATCACCATTAACTATTTGAAACTTAACAGATTGGTTAGTTGCATCATTAGGAGTAATTTCGTAGTATAATGGTATTTTCTGACCAATTAATATTGGTGTTGCATAAGGCTCCAAATAAATATCTCTGACAAGAGTGTAGTCAATAGATGTTGATTTTTTATCATCTAAAACCTCAACGGTACAGTTATCACTAATTGAGCTGTCATTTGAAATGACACTAATAAGTGCAATCCCTGCACTTTTAGCAGTAATAAGACCGGAATCAGAGACTGTTGCAATAGAAGGATTTGATGACTTATAGTAATAGCCATCTAACAAAGGTGTGACATTAGAATCCTTATATTTGAGATTTGCATTAAGTTGTTTTGTCATATTTGGTTTGTCAAAAGTAATTGAAGAATGGTCTAAAGTAATACTATCAACCATAGATCTAACAAAAAAAGTATAGTCCTCTTTTTTATAACTTATCGATGATTTAGCATAAATCTCGCAGGTGCCTGCTTTTAGTGGGCTAACAATGCCATTATCATCAATGGTGAGAATATCTGGATATTGAACTTCCCATTCTATGAAACGTGAAACATCTTTTGTACCAAAAAAAGCTCTCAATTGACGTTTCTCGCCTACGTTAACATAACTGTTAACTAAGTCAGGTTTAATAACCAATGAATGTGGGTTCCCAATAACGTTGACATCAACAGTAATGGAATAATTACCATCTGTAGTCGTTCCTATTAACGTGGTATGCCCAACTGCGTAAGTGTATATTTTTTTACTTCCTTTAACACCAACAATGTTATTTTTACTAACAGACCATTTTAGAGTTTGCTTAACGGGTTTATGATAATCATCATGAGGAATAACTGTATAATCCAATGGGTAGATTTCTCCCAAATAGAGTGTTAATTCCTTATCCGATATTTCAACGGTTTTAACTGGAGATTTTACAGTGACATAAAGAGTGGTTAAATCCTGCCCATTTGAAAGAACTAAAACAGTTTTTCCAACGGAAAGTGTTTTTATGTTATGGTATTGATCGATAACCATGATTTGACTATCTGCATTTTGAATAAGTGTGTTAGCTGTCAATTTATCTTCCAGGTTATGTTGCTCGAAGTACGTTTTAAGATTTAGTGAATCGCCAAGATAAAGAGTTATATTACTTTCATGCGTAGATGCAAATGCAACTGATGATAGAAATAAAATACAAAATAACAATGAAGTAAGTATTTTTTTATACATATGAAGCCCCCCTATTTATTGTAGTTACTTTATTATACCAATGTTTTAGATATTAAAAAAGGCTTCGACATCCTTATTTTAGAAAGATGAAAAAGCCTTTTGAATGCAACGTTTTATTTGAAATCCATTTTAACTGCTGTTGTGTTTAGTTCGATAAAATTATTGAAGGTTGTTATAGCTGTATAAGCAGATAACTGTGCATCAAAATAATTGTTCAGTGCAGTGTCATAAGCATTTCTACTACTGATGAATTCTAAAGAACTAATCATGTCGTTATCATTTTTAATTTTTGAGACATTATAATTACTTTGCTCAATTTTTAGCGTTAATTCAGCTGATTTATACATATTCTCGGCAGCAATAGTATCATTATATTTTGTACGCAATTGGTAATCTAATTCCAATGCCATGTCCTTGATTTGGTTTTCTGTCTCATTGATTTCAATTTCTAAATTTTCAAGTTCAATCTTTGTATTTGAAAATCCAGAGAATTGTCCCTTGAGAACACGATCCATTTGTAATCGTTCGAGTTCAAGCTTTAATCCAGACATTTGATAGCTGTTCTCAAGCATCATTGTAAGTGTTTCTTCCAATGATGCAATTTTGTAAGTCGGTAAAATTATGTCCGATGCAGTCAAAGTAACTACTGTATTTATAGGTTCTGAGATGTACTGATTAAATTTGTTTTTAGATGCCTCAAAAGTATTGTTTGCTTTAAGTTGTGCAACGTAACTATCGTTATAAGACTTCTCAAAACTTAATAAATCAATGTCAGAAATTTTGCCTAACTGATGTTCAAGAATTTTAGTCTCGTAAGTTGTCTTTGTTAAATTAAATGCATCAACTACATTATCTAAACTTCTCTGTGCATTAATATAATTATAATAATTGGATTCACCTTCAAGTATTATTTCATATTGCTTTTGTTGTTGCTCAACATATTTATCATGATACTCTTTTCCTTCTTTAAGATGGTTGTATAGTTTGACTTTAGATGCTGCTAATCGCTCATCTGTTGTATCATAGTTATCATTATATTCATCCCAAGACATTTCATCAATAGTCTGTCTTGCTCTTAAAGCTAAAATATAATCATCGTATTCGTCCTTTAATTTGTCATTGATTTGGTCGAATTCGAAGTTGTCGGTTTTAATTTTTTCAATATATTTATATTTGCTGTAATCAGCAGTATCGGCATAAGCAATTGATGATGACGATGCAACGATGGCACCGACAATTGCAAGCGATAATAATGTTTTTTTCATGGTAATCCTCCCTGTTATTGTCCAGTGTTGTATGTAACACCGTAATCTATAAGTAGTTTAAATTGTTCAATACCTGTATTGTAAGCACGAACGTTCTGATCTGCAGTCATTACAGATCCAGCGTATTGTAGTTTTAATTGATCAAGTTGTAATTGTGTGATTTGACCTAGTTTAAATGATTGAATACCATTATTTAAGGTGTCTGTCGCAAGTTGTAATGCAGTGTCATTATGTTCAATTTGCTTCTTCATTAATGACAAGTCATTGAGAGCTGCTTGCACATTGCTTTCTATAACTTGCTTTTTATTATCAATTTCATCATTTAAGTCATCAATATCGTCTTGTTGATCAATTTTCTCTTGATAATAAATAGGTTTAGTAAATTCTACATCATCCTCATAATCGTCTAAATATTTGTTCATGATTGCAAAGTTCTTCTCGTTGTAAGTAAGATTGACTTGTAAATTAATATAATCCATATTACTATTGTATGCATTTTCATAATACATCGAAGGTGTATTGAATGTATAATCATAATTATTAAACGTTGTTGTAAGAACTAAGTTTGTATCCATGCTTAGACCACACATATTTTTCATTTGATAAAGTACATTTTCGTATTTGTACTTTAAATTTTCAAAATCTAGACGAGCGATTTCAGTAGTCATTATTTGATTATCATAGTCTTTTTTTGAGACAAGTCCTTGTCCGTAAGAGGTTTTCATATTATCCAATCCCTCTTTACTCACTTCAAACATATCCTCTTGAATAGTAACTGCTTGAGCAAGATCTTTTATAGCTACGTAAAGAGAGATGACTCCTGCTTCAGTGCCTTTTATTGCAGATTGTAGTCCTTGTTCATATTGGGTGTTGATTAAGTCGACAGAATTTAGAAGCATAGCCTCATTCTTCAAAAAATTATCGTACTTAGATTCTTTTGTTAAGGATGGATTGTCACCAAAAGCTAAATATAGTTGAATGAAGCCTGATTCGCTACTAAGAGCTTTAACTTCAGTCGAATTTGTAGATTTAGCAATTTGTAGTGAAAGGTGACCTATTTGCGTTGTTAAGTAATCAGCTGATTTTCCAATATACTTGTAATATGGATGTACACCACTTACAGTATGGTCTGCGTCTACTACTGTATTGTAAAGTTCGATATAGTCGTAGTAAGTATCTAGGGTACCACTTAGTTGGTAGCTGTTTTGAATATTTTGTCGTATTGTATTTTGTGTACTAAAATCTTGATTCTCTATTCCTCTAATAGTTGCACTGTTTTCCTTTGATAATGTGATAGCATCTTCCAGTGTCAGAGTTTTCGTTGTTGCAAAACTCGTTGGTACTGAAAAAAGTAAAGTACTCACTATCAAAAGTGAAAGTGCCGTTTTTAATCGTTTCATGTATTCACTTCCAATCATTTTATTTCATACGTGTTTTCTTCCTTGACTATTATAGTATAAACGAGAGTTTTAAACAAAGTGTGAAGGAATTCTTAATTATTTCTTAAACATTTCGATACTAATATATTAAAAATCAAAATTTGATTCAGCAAGATTCTTCATATATTGGTTGTTTTCAAAGATTCCTTTTTTGTATCGCCCTTCGATGTATGCTTTTCCTTTCCCATTACGAAGGCCATCCTCCCAATATCCTGTGTACTTGTTATCATTGTCTACGTAGTATAAACCAAATCCTTCTCGGATGCCATATTCATAATCTCCTTTATAATAACTACCATTTGGGTAATACATAGTCCCTTCACCGTGAATAAATCCTTTTGAGAAATCGCCTATATAAATATCACCATTTGCAAGGACGAGAGTGCCTGTGCCATCATAAAGGCCATCTTTCCAGTTGCCTTCATATTTTCCACCATCTTTTATAAAGAGGGTACCTTCACCATGTGCTTGTCCGTTTAATAGGCTGCCAGTATAAATGTTACCATCCTCATCAAGTTGATTATCAACGTTACCTTTAGAGTCGGTGATAGAAATCGTGTTGCCTTCAAATTGTGTGTCGTATTCAAAGAGGGTGTTTAGTGTTGAAAGATTTATGAAGAGTTCGCCGTTACTTATGAGAAGTGGCATGGATATCTTCTCGTGTTTATATACAATCGTATATGTTTTGCTAGTTACTCCATCATTAGACCCAAAGACTGGAGATGATAAGATAAATAATGCAGTCATACAAATAAAAATAAATGATTTAATAGTTGTTTTCATAGATGAACACTCCTTTAGTATTAATTATATAAAAATAAATTCTTCTAATAGTATATCAAATATAACGTGGTAAAATGTAATAGAAGATATTTAATTGATGAGAGGGGTATTTTTTTAATGAAGAAAATAATAGGAAGTATTATTTGTTTAACAGTAATGATTGGGGCGCTTGCATCATTTGGTGAATCGGTAGCGGCGGCAGATTTATATGAAAACGTAAAAAGCATGGAGTTGCAGTTAACACAAGGCGATCAAGAGGATTTATTAGAGGATATCCAAATGATTTTCGATAGTGAAGTGACAACACCTGAAGAAGTTCATCAAGTGATGGATGTATCTGTTGATAGATTAGATACAGACAAGGCAACAAAAATTGTTGAGGAATATTGTGATTACTTGGTAATGGTATTCGACTCAGGGAAACTATCCTTAAGTGATATACAAGATGTAACGGATGATTTCATAGAGCTATTAGGGAATAAGATTATTAAATTTGATAATATTAACCAAAATCACATAAAAGTGTTATTAAAAAAAGTAACGGATAAAAATTCTTTGTTACAAGGACAGGTTGTTGTTAATTACCAACAAACATTAAAAGTATCTGGGCTTGATAAAATGTTATTGGATGTTGAAAGAGCATATCGTAAAGTCAATACTGAATTAAACAGCCATAATAGTTTTAAAGATTTAGGAAGAAATCTTAAAAAACAACTTGTCTTACTTGCGACGACAAATGCAGTAGATTTAACTATTGAAACAGATATGGTTAAGCGTTTAGCAGCGGACAATATTGGTGTTTCTGTTAACCACAATGGGGTGATGTATCAAATTCCAACAGCGTTTTTAGAAAAGCACATTGGTGATTTAAAAATAATGATTAATCCCATTAATACAGATGATGTTGTAGTTACTGAAAATTCTTTTGTAGGAGCTATTGTGGATCCACTTCTATTGAGAAAGGTATCTATTGGATATGCAACGAACCCTGAATCAATTAGTATAAGTATTCCAATGTCAAATTTTGAGCCCGATATGTCGATGAGTTCATCTTATACATTAATGATTGAAGAGGAAGGGCAATGGACAAAGTTATTGTCGGAAAAGAATTATGGCGTACTAACGTCAACTATAAAAGGTACTGTTGTTGTGGGTGTAGGTATTTATCAACCAACATATAGTGATATTGCAGATCATTGGGCTCAGAAAAACATTTCTGATTTACTAGCTCGTGGTATTGCGATAGACAATAATACAACTATTTATGGGTTAAATGATGTAATGACGCGTGGTGAATTCGTACGCATGCTCATCAATGTTATTGGCACAGAAGGAAAAAGTTCCAATATCTTTACTGATGTTCCAGATGGAAGTACTTATGCTGATATAATAGAGAATGTTGTTTTTTATGGATTGACAACAGGAACAACGGATAATAAGTTTAGTCCTGAAACAGTATTAACACGTGAAGAAATGGTAGCACTTTCTAGCAAGATGTTCGAATTAGAAAGAGGATATAAACTCTATGGTGGTTTCCTAAAATTCAAGGATATGAATGAGATTTCACCATATGCAAAAGACGCTGTAACTACAATGAAAGAAGCGGGTTATATCAGTGGATATGATGATAATACATTTAGACCGAAGAAAACAGTATCGAAAGCAGAGGCTATTTCAGTTATTTGGAAGATGCTGAAGTAGCTTGTTGATAAAAAAATAGAAGAAAACTTATATATAGGCAGTTCAAATAACATTCCACATTAAGATGTTGTTTGAACTGTTTTTTATTGTAGTTCTGAAAATCAGTCTAGATATTTTTATTAATAGTATGAATGGGCGAGGTGATATTATAAGTTTTGTAAGGGGGTATGGTGACAAAAGTTACATATGTATTAAATAGTATATACTATGATAGAATCTTATCAGCGAATTATGTATAATTATTAGTAGAAACATAAAATTATAGAATGCAGGTGATTTAATGAAACGCTTAAATTTATTATTAATAACGACACTAGTTGTAACAACACTATTAGGGAGTTTTTCTTTTTCAGCGGTAACAACTCAGCAAGAACAAGCTGAAGTTTTGAATACCATAAAAATATTAAACGGTAATGAAAACGGTTATAACTTATCAGGGAAATTACGAAGAAGTGAAGCGGCAGCTTTAATTGTACGTATGATGGGAGAAGAATCAAAGGTTCTTGGGAACAAAAGTGCTTATATTGTGACTTCATTTGATGATGTTAAGTCATCAGATTGGTTTGCTCCTTATGTAGGGTATTGTTATAAGAATGGTGTAATTCTTGGTTTTCCAGATGGAACATTTAAACCAAATGATTATATAAGTGAAAAATCATTTGCTCAACTTGTTTTAGGGGTTATGGGCTACAAATCAGGTACCGATTTTACTTGGGATACAGTGAAACGATATATGTATGACAAAGAGCTTGTGACAGATGTTATTTATACTGTAAGTACAGATGATAATGTCAATTATACTCGTGGTGAGTCCGTGTCATTGTTATATAGTAGTTTAACTAAGAAGAGAAAAAACAGTGATAAAACGGTATGTGATATTTTAATTGATAAGAATGTGACAAATCAATCGACAGCTAAGAAGTATGGTCTGATAAAATTTGATGCGGAAAAGACTACAATTCAGAAAGTATCGGTTATAGATGTTGATACAATTGAAGTTGAAATGAGTGAAAAAGTAATTGTAGATGCAAGCGATATTGAAGTTTATGCCAATGGTGCTTTAATCGCAATAACAGATTTTAAAACACAAGGTGAAACATTAAAAATTGAAGTAAATGACGAACTTTACGATGAGAGAGGTTTTGAATTAAAGATTGCTAAAATTTATGACGAGGAAGATAATATGGTAGAAGGTCTTCATAAGCCTTTTACTGGAATGGAACGACCAGAAATTGAATCAAAGCTATTTAAAATTAGCAAAATTAAACCAGTATCATCAGAAATGTTGGAAATATACTTTACTCAACCGATTGATGATGCAGCTGAGCAAGTACTATTATATGAAGTGTATAAGAATGGTGCCCTATATTTTGAAGGTAGTTATAAGAATCTTGAAATAGCAATGAATTCAACTGTTGATAATGGAATTATTTTTATTTCCAAACAATATAAGTTTGAAGATAATAACAAATATGAAGTTAGAATTAGGAGCGATTTAAGGAGTAAATATAATTCCTATTTAAATGATGGTAATGGCGATACTTATGAATTCTATGGTTCGGCAATTAAAGCAGGTTTATTTGAAGTCAAGCAGGCTGAATTTATCGATACAGATAACATTATCGTCGTTTATTCGGATTTAGTGGATAGAGATTCAGCCACTGATAAAAGCAATTATTATTTACTAGATGAAGATAATAAAAAGATTACAGTTAATACGGTTTACCTTGATGAATACGATGAGGATGATAAATATAAAAAAGTTATTTTGAGAACTCAGGACTTGAAAGATTATCATGAATACCGTCTTTTTATTGATGATGTAGAAAATATCTTTAAAACTTTACAAATAGAAAATTATGAAGAAGATCTTGGCGAAGGCATGAAAAATGATGAGGAAATTGATTTAGAAGACATAGAAGTTATTAATCGTGGCTTAATTCAGTTAGAATTTGATTTACCTTTAGATGAAGATTCTGAGAAAGCATCTATTTCCATTGATGGTAGTATAAAAGTTAGCAAGAAAATGGTTGATCCTGAGAATCCAAGAATATTAAACATCTACTTAAGTAAAAGCAAGTATCTGAAAGAAGATAAAGAATACAAAATAACAATTGCAAAAAAGGATATTATCAACATTTATGGAAATACCCATGAAGAGGAAATTGTTGAAGAATTTGACGGTGTAGCTGCTGTAAGAGAAGAAATTGTGATACAAGACGCACATTTCATTTCAGATAGTCAAATTCTCATTGAATTTTCAGATTATGTGAAAGAATCTTCTGTAGATAAGGAGAGCAATTATTCATTTGAGTATAATATCAATGGAAGTGATAAAATTTTATTTCCAGGGGAAATAGAAGTAGTGGATGAAAAAACAGTGATTGTCACTTTTGATTATTTTTTACAAGATGGGAAATTATACGTAGAAGTGAATAATGTATATGATATTGCCGGTCAATATCAGTATGATGATTTGAAAGAGAAAGTTGAATTTTTAGAGAACTAAGTATGGTGGGATTACATTTTGAAATGTAGTCCCATTTTAATATCTTTTTAATATAGAAATTTGTAAAATTTACGTATACTATAAAGTAGTATATAATCGATTGAATACATAAAAGGAAGTGAAATTAGATGAAACGTATAATCTGTATAGTACTTATAACAGTATTAGTTACGATGTGTGTAAATTCTATAGGGTTTGCAGAGGATAAATTTGAATTAACACTATATGTTGGAGAAGTTATAGACTTAGATTCCTTTCTAATTGAAAATCAAGTCTTATCCTCTGAAGAGAATATGAGTTGGACATCAGGGAATGAGAGGGTAATTGATGTGAATTCAAGTGGTCGTGTTGAAGCAAATGAAGAAGGAAAAGCTACTATTTATGCAAGAGATAAAGGTAATTCAAGTAAAATAGCGACAATAAAAATAAAAGTTATTTCTATGGTGGAAAGTTTTGAATTAAAAGATGAAGAAATTACTATCAAAATTGGTGAAGTGTATGGTTTGGAATATAATATTACACCTATTGATGGTCAAGACAAAGTTTTTGAGGATGAAGTTGAATGGAATTCAGCTAATAAAAAAATTGTTGTAATAGATGATCATGGACAAATTGTTGGTGTGAAAGAGGGAACGACAAAAATACATGCCAAGACAATTGATGGTGGTATAAAAGACTACGTATTGGTTACAGTCACAGGGATAAAATCAGACATTCTGATTGATGAAGGTATTGATGAGGTAGAAATTTTTGTTGGTGGCGAGCATGCTTTTAAAGCGACTAGTGATGGGAATGATGTTACATTAGGTGTCGAATGGTCCAGTGGTTTAGAAGATATTTTAGAAATTGATGATGATGGTATAGCTGAAGGAAAAGAGTCTGGACGTACACAAGTCAAAGCAGCTACGAAAGATAAGAAAAAATTTGATACGGTTATGGTTAAAGTTGTATCAATGGTGGAAAGTGTAGAATTGAGTCATAGAAAAGTTACTCTAAATAATATTGGTGACACGGTGGATCTAGATTATACACTCATATCAGCTATTTCAGGAATGGAGCCTTTTGAAGACGATGTAGTTTGGAAATCATCAAACTCAGATATTGCTCAAGTAGACGGTAATGGTGTGGTAACCGCAAAAAATAGAGGGGTAGCTCTAATCACAGCGACTTCTGTTGATGGTGAGATTGAAGCGTATTGTAGTATTACTGTAACAAAAAGCGCTGATGAAAAAGAAGTTGCTGTTAGAAAAATATATTTGGACAAACCGGTGGAGGAGTTGTTCGTAGGACAAAAATATGAGTTGCCAATCGTATTGGAACCTGCAGAAGCAACAGAAATAGATTTGAAATTCAAGACAAAATTAGGATCATCTTCTCAAGTAAAGGAAGAAGATGATGTGTATTATTTCACACCTAGAGATCCTGGTAAAAATGAAATAACAATTACAACAGAGTCGGAAGAAGAATATATTTATAAGATAGAAGTTATTTCGCCGATAAAAGATGTGATTATTAATACTAAGGAATTGTATAAAGATAAAGATAAGTATTATTTCTATGTTGGACAAAAAATACTTTTAGAATCTTTTTTTGAAATGAAGAAAGATTATGCTGATACAGACGTTTATGAAAGTGATGTAACGTGGAGTATTGGAGATAAAGATTATCTTGATATAGATAAGGAAAAACGTGAAAAAGAGAATGAAGAGGATAATACGGAATATGATCATTATCTTGTAGGTAAAAAAAAGGGAACAACTACATTAAAAGTTAAATCAAAAGATGGAGATTATGAAGATGAAATTGAAATAAAGATATTGTCTTCATATGATGACTTAGAGCTAGTTGATGAAGTAACGTTGCCTATAAACACGGAATTAGTACCGGATGTTAATATCACTATGAAAAAAGATTTGAAGTATAAGTTAATCTCTGGGGTTAACTATGAGTTGGATCAAGAATTAAAAATTGAGCATCAATATGTACGCATTGGAACTATAAATGAAGAGATAGTTATGGAAAAGGAAATTATTATTGATCTTCAAAAGAGTGCGATTGATTCGGAGAATTCAGCCGTGATTTATGCTGAAATTAACGAACATAAATCACGATTATCGAAGTTAGAACTTGTTCGAGAGACGTCAAAAGATGGTTTCTGTGAAATCAAAGAAAATATTGAGTTAGAAGATGTTTTTGGTGAAGACTATATTGTAGCAGACCTAGATGATGGAATTATCACTGGGAAGCGTGATGGCAAAATAGAACTTAGTGTTACATTTCCAGGAACAAAAGTTGTTGCTAAAGGCGTATATTATTTTTCAAGTGATTTAAAGGGTATTATTATTGTGAATGGCAGTGGAGAAATAGTTAGCGTAAATGAAAGCGGTTTTAGTAAGGCATTAACAGATGCTGCTCTAAAAGAGCAAATGGAACTTGCTATTCTAATAGAGAAGCGTTTTGGAAATCGAACTAATGAGGATACCCCATCAAGTCAATATATAGAAGGTGTGTTGAATCTTGAAACACTTGGGTTTATTTCATCAGATCTAAAGGATGATTATAAAAAAACAGTGACAAGAATTGAATTAGCTGAGACGTTTATTTCTTTAATGGAGTATATTAGTAATGAGACGTTAAAGCGCCCTTCGGGTGATGATCGATTTAAGGATACGGCGTCAAAGGAAGCCGAACTTGCTTATGACCTTGGAATTCTAGATGTATTGTTACCAACTTCTTTTGAGCCATATGGTGAAGTTACGCCTATAACAATGGCTAAGGCGATTGATCGTATGATTATTGCCCTGGAGGCTTACGGCTATAATATGGATAAGTTATTAATACAGAATGATTTGGGAACAGGTCAAAAGATATTTATAGATATAGGTGATGTGTCATCATCAAATAAACAATATATAGAAGAATATGCTATGGAGTATGGGATTATAGAAGGAAGTGGTAATAAGTTGAACCCTGAGAAGGGGTTGACGAGAGAAGTTTTTTTGTATTATGTGTCAAAACTGGTTTACTGAATGAGTAGCATTAGAGAAGTAGATAATTTCTCTAATGCTTTTTGTTTGTCATATAGATTTAATTTTGATATAGGAAGGAGGGATATAAAAGCTTTCATTCTATGTGAAAAGATTATATAATGTAAATTAGTAAATTAAAGAGGTGAGGTAACTAATTATGATAACAAAAACGTCTATACATAAAGAAGAGCAGTATTTAACAAGCAAAGTAGGATATTTTATCCTTTACTTAATGGTAGGGTTGATTCCGCATATATATAAGTATGTTCCATTTCAAGTAGCAGAAAGTGAGAGTGTTTACTTTAAAGATCCTATATATGCGGATTTGTATATGTTGGCAAAAAGTTATCTACTTCTTTTTTTAACAGCTTTATTATTAATCACATTTGTGTATCAAGTTATTATGAAACATATTGTTTTAATAAAGAATAAATTTACTATTGGTGCATGTATGTTTGCTATAGTTGCTATTCTATCTAGTGTTATGAGTAAGTATCAAGATCTTGTATACTGGGGGAAAAAAGACCGATTTGAAGGTATGTGGGTTTGGTTATGTTATTTGGTTATTTTTATAGTTGTACAGCATTATGCTTACAATAAAAGTTTTTTGAAACGCACGTTAAAAGTATTTACATTATCAGCAGGTCTTATGGCTACTTTCGGATTGATGCAAGTTTTAGGCTATGATATTTATACAGAAGGTGTTTTGAAATGGTTGGCATTTCCTAGTGAAATAGCTAACAACATGACAGTTTATATGAGTTCAAATGTTACTGAAGCAGGTGCTGTTGGTGCATTGTTTAATTCAAACTATTTTGGTGCTTATATTGGTCTGTCAGCAATTGTTTCACTTTATTTTGCATTCGATAAAGAAAAAAACAATATATTCTATGTACTATTGTTTGTATTACAATATGCGGCATTAATTGCTTCTGGATCTGAAGCGGCTTTATTAGGATTTTCAGTAGCACTGTTCTTTTTTGTCATCGCGTATGGGAGTAAAATGAGTGAGAAAAAAAACATTGTCATTATTATTATTGTTTTAGCTATTGCTGCAGATAGAATCCTGGCATTCAACTTATTATATGGCCAAAGTGGTAATGCTCTTTGGATCTATGTATTGATGATTGTCGGACTTATTGCTGGTGCTGTGGCAAATTATTTTCTTAACGTAAATGAAAATATAAGAAATCAAATAAGTAAATATAATTTGGTATTAAGTTTTGTAAGTGTAATAGTAGTTGCAATAGGAATATACACTGCTATTGGTGTAACTGGTGATGGTGGTAAAGCAAATGATATTGAATCTATTGGTTTCAACGATAACATTCTTATTATAGTACACGATAATAAGGATAGTTTTGCTATAGAATGTTTAGAAACAGGTGTTAATGCATATGATGAGAATTTAATAAATTTAGTTCCGAGCATTTTAGAGAATAATTTAATAGCGTATTCAGTAGGTAGTAGAAGTTATGTTGTTAAAGTGAAAAATTATGAAAATGGTATATTATTAAGCTTCAAATCCCCTATGTCTCTTAATGTTTTTTATGACGGAACAAGTATTCAATATGTTAATCCATCATCAGGGTATGCAGTGATTGAAGCACCCAATCGTGTTGGATATTTATTTGAACATGGTTCAGCATTTACAAATAGAGGGTATATTTGGTCGACGTATCTACCAGAAGTGAAAAAACATATTTTGTTTGGAAAAGGCTTAGATACTTTTTTAGTGGGCTATCCTCAAAATGATTACTTTGGGAAAACGCGTTTTTATGTAGAAGGGGATACGCTTTTAATTGATAAGCCTCATTCAATGTATCTGGGTGTATTCTTTGGAATGGGTATAGTTGGATTTGTTATATTAATAACCTTTGTAGTGATTCTATTTAGTAGATACTTTAAAGGTATATCACAGAGCAAAGAAAGCAACTTATACATGATCACTCTTATAGGTAGTATTATGGTTTTAGTAACAGGTATATTCAATGATAGCGTGATACCGATGACGGTATTATTAAGTTGTTTTAGTGGAATGGGGTTAATGATAGATGGAGAAGCGTAAGGGTTCTTCTAAAAGACTATTTAAGTTTTACAAGTAATGGAAGTATTCATATATTTAGCACTTTATCAAATAGCATGGGTGAGGAGTTAGATTGCAAATACAAATGTATGCAGCATAGGATCGAGAGGTTCTATGCTGTTTTTAGGGTGTGCCCAGCATGGGCAAAATCTTAAGGGTGCAAGTAGTTTGTTCTGAAAAGCTGTCATCAGTGAGTCTTGCAGAAAGTCTCTAGTGCTTTTGGATGACTGATTGTGCTTAAGCGAGGTATACCTATGTGAAATAGGTGCAAATTAGCAGTCCGTAAGATAAATGAATTCTGTAGTATCGTTACATAAGACCCTATATTTAGAAAAAAGGAGTCGAGTCACTGTCTTTCTGACGAAGACCATGGAAAACGTGAACATACTGAAAAAGCAAGGTTAAATAACCCTTCGGTGTAGAGGAAATGGAATGTTAAGACAGTTGATGATGTAACAGAAAAAAACCTTATATTCTCATTTAACCACGAGAATGAAAAGAAAATATAAGTCAAAGTATGAAACTTTTACTGATGCGATATGAGAAAGGGAATTCTACATTAGTTAAGATAAACAACGTAGATTTTATGCGTTGTGTGACCGTGTTTATCGCTCTGATATACTGTGGAAAGCGTGGAAAGAGTTAAGGAAAAATAAAGGGTAAGGCTGGAACTGATGGCATGACCTTTGAGATGGTTGAGAAGTATGGTGTAAAAAGATATATAAGTTAGATTTAGCAGGCTTTGAAAGAAGGTGAATATAAACCGCTACCAGTTAAAAGGGAATATATTCCTAAAGCAGACGGAAAAAAGCGGCCTCTAGGATATGCCAACTATAAATGATAGAGTAGTACAACAAGCATGTGAAATTATTATTGAGACAATCTTTGAATCAAATTACTTGGAGGTTTCTTATGGATTTAGACCAAAAGGAATGCAAAACAGGCTACAAATAAAGTTAAGACTTTGATATATAAAAACTGGTATGTTGTAGTTGCTGATGTTAAAGGATATTTTGACAATATTAATCATGAAATCTTACTGAAGTTATTAATTAGAAGAATTAGTGACAGAAGAATACTTAAACTTTTTAGATTGTGGACAGAAGCAGGGGTTATTGAAAGTGGGAAGTACTATAAAATAGAAAAGGGCTTTCCGCAAGGTGGGGTAATCAGTCCGTGTTATCAAATATATACCTTCATGTTTTAGACCTATACTGAGAAAATTATGATGATATTGAAGAAATAGTGAGGTATGCAGATGATTCTGTTATAGTTTGTAGAACTAGAAAGAAAGCGGTAGAAGTTTTTCGGCATTTATAACATATGATAAAATTTCTGGAATTAGAATTCAATCAGGAGAAAACAAAGGTAGTTGATATGAAATATGAAAATTTTTATTCTAGGGATTTCGATTTCAAAAATCAAAAGACCTAGAATAAAAACGGGTGCTCTCATTCATGATGCTAAGTAATAAAGCTTTGAAGAAGATAAAAGATGTTATACGTATGCTGACATGCAGGAAATCAGCATACGTAAGTTTAGAAAAAAATGTAAAGCGCATGAATCCAATACTAGAAAAGACTACTGGCAAGTAGCCGGGAGCCAAATATTTTCATGTACTATTACTGATGACCTCTTAAAAAAACAGGTTATCAGTTCTTTTCTGATTATTCAAATCTGTAAATGTGTAAACTTAGGAAGTGCCGTATACGAAATATGTACGTATAGTGTTGTGAGAGGTCGGGAAAATTTCTATTTCCCAATTGCCCCTAATACTTTGTTGTTAAAAACTAACATTCAATAAGCGATATCTATTTATAATGTTAGAAAAAAATGTAATGTAATTTTAATAGAGGATTGGAAAAGTATGGTAGAATTAGGCTTTCAATATTGATAAAAAGATTATATAATGATAGATGGTAAAAAAGAGAAAGAGATTGAATTTTGCCTCAAATTTATAAATACGTGACTCATTCACCTATAGTAACAAAAAGTTTCTATTTTAAAGAAACATTGTATGCAGATTTATACTTATTGGCTAAAAGTAAATACTTTCTATTCTTACGTAGTTGCTTTGATATTAGTTTTTATATATCTACTTTTAACAAACAACAGAAGATAAGTAGAGATAAAATTACTTATGGAACCTTAGCTTTATCTGCAGTAATAGTCTTATTTAGTATTTTTTATAACTCGCCAATACGATACTAATGCGTTGTTTATTGAAAAATACTCAAAATATTTTCTGTATCATCAGTAGTAATGGATATTTAGGATTACTTCAGGTGTTCGATTATGATATTTATACTGAGAGACCTTTGAGGTGGATAGCATTTCCAAAAGAAATTACACTAGATATGTCATCTTTAGTTTCATAAAATGTTACGGAGATGGGTGCAGTTGGAGTATTGTTTAACTCAAACTATTTTGGCGTTTATGTAGGTGTATCAGTTTTGATTTCGCTGTATTTTCTTTATGTTAAAGAATGGAAGTAATATATTGTATTTAACATTTACATTCATTCAGTACGGAGCAATGATTGTTTCAAAATCTGAAGCTGCACTTTTAGCGTTTACTCTATTATATGGTCAAAGTGGAAATGCTTTATGGATATATTTATTGATGATAATGGGAATTCTTAGTATTCTGATGCTATTATAAATGGGATTTTCAACGATAGTACAATTCCAATAACGATGTTAATATGTTGTTTTGGAGGAATGGGGTTAAGGGTTAATGGAGAAGAGAATTAAAGGTAGCTCTCATAAAAGAGATGGCTTATTCTTAAAAATTATAGAAGCAGTAATGTATTTGACAATTATACACATATCTTACACGATTTCATTGAGATTTCAGTTATTAGCACCTTATGATGAGAGAAATTTTATTGCGTATCATGATAATTTTTTGTGGTTTATTTTAGGAGCATATGCAGTGTTTCTTTTTAATGGTGTGTTTAAAACGGCTAAAAAGAGTTTAACTGAAAATATAGTAAT
>JAOCZQ020561572.1:0-19114 GCA_025434785.2 Epizoanthus fatuus | reverse complement strand
GAATGCCTTTCCTTGTTAAAAGTAAAACAAACCATTTTCAGAATTGTATATTTAATGGACCTGTGAACCAAAGGTTACTATGATCATTGATTTCTTCCATTATGTGCCATTTTGATGGCAAATCTAGCATGCACGCACACTCTGATCAGACAATTTTAAAAACATTGTAGTTTTACTTCCAGTTTCTTTAAAAGTTAGTAACTCTAGGGTGGTTTATCAGATCGATGCCAATTTTTTTGTTTTCAATAATTTTCAGAACCAAATAAAAGTATGTTGAGCTTTTTTTTACTTTTGTTATCAAACTATGCACAACTGTCACCATGTCAATTGCTTGTTGCTGCCAGTATTTTGCATCATGGGATGTAAGTAAAAAAGCTTTAGGCTATCTGATGTCAAATATGATGTCAGTACAATATACAAAATGGTTGTCATGTACCCCACCAATCATGTCCTCACAAAATCCTGGACGTCTATGACCTTTCCTTCCATATCAACGTTACCCTAACAACTGTGTCTTTCTTGAGTTTGCATGCGGGTCCCTTAATAAATGTAATATACATGGTTCTCCTTATTACTTTCTCTGGTTTGATGTATCATTATGTACATCACTTGCATACAGATAGGTAAATCATATATTTTTGTTTTTTGCAGTAAATGATGCCATACGCTCGATGTTTGGTGGGGGAAACCATCAACCTGCCCAAGCTGCAACATACAGAGAATGTACAGGAAAAGCCATTGAAAATGTTCACAGAGTAATGGATAGTTACTCACAGTTTGGGCCAATACCTCGGAGAAGTAGAACACGGATATCAAGGTCTCCATATAATGTGAAGCCTTCAGCTCCAGCCAAGAGAAAAGTGGTGCAGATGATTCGAAGGAAAAAAGGAACTATAACTGATCCCGGAGAAATCAAAGAGCCATGGTATTATAAATCTTTCGATGAGATCTGGGAGGGAAACATTGAATACACAGAGCAAACATCAGAAAGAGAAGTCCTACAGCAGATAACTGAAGCATTCAATTCTTCTTCTGCAATGAACAACTCGGTCATATGCCCTGTAACCACCAATAATTTACAGTTTGTTCACAGAAAGAATGGGCAGCTGACAACAAGAAAGAGTGCAAAGTATGATGGCGTTGGGATTATCTGTAATTATAGACAAGGGACTGTCTATGTTGAATTGCAGGTAAGTTATTGTAAACTTTCTACATGCCTGCTTCTACAGTGATGTACATTTAAGTTAAATAGATTCAACAAATCAAGATAAACAGTGAAAACTCCTGACTATAAAAAATCTTTGAATGTTTTTATGTAACACAATATCTATCTATCTACATGTATACATGTATAAATTATGTGTAAAAATACTCTATAATACAAATGTGCTATATTATTTTCCCATTTCAGAATGGAGGTGAATGCAGAAATATACTACATAGTGGTGCTCCAAGTGCCAGTTTGCCCACCCAGAATTGTGTTCAAGGTAAGCACAGTGCATTTTGTTCTTGTTCTAGCATTTTCTTTGAACAACTTGCAGGAATGAGGGAAGGGAAATTCACTGTAGTTGTAAATGAAGTGTCATATATATGTTACATGTACATGTACATGTAAAACACGATAAAAAGTTTTAATTTTTTTTTATATGGATAATTATGCTACAGTATGCCATCATCATTGTGATTGGTGTCATCATTATCAAACCAATGTAATTGTTATTTTATTTTGATCTGGTAGTAGGTCAGTACCCATAGATGTTATTTAACATAGTTTGAATGAAACAATAATCACCTAAGTTGCAAGTAGTTGAGCTCAAGTCTGTTCTAAGCTGAGGTGCATGTTATTTAATATGATAATTAGCAACTACATAATAAACTGTGTGATAAAATTAAATGCAACTGCCATCCATCATGATGTTATTCAAAAGCATTATATTTCTAACAACAGCTTTTCCAACAGCAAGCCCAAATGGTATGTGCAATGTGAATAATGTTAACGGTATGGGCGTCATGCTTTGCTTTAGTATCATTAATCTGTAGGGCTGCGATGAACCTTTAGTGGTAACGAATGGCCCTCTGAAAAACATGGGTCTTGAAGTCTTGCATTGCTACAAAATGGGTCTTGGAATCTTTAATTTTGCATGTGTTCTCACTCATATGCTTAGATGAGTCAGGGCTCCATGCTCATGACTAGCTGGTCACATGTGCGATTCCATTTTTCATAACGTGCCTAAACAATTTTGGGTCGGCACACAGTGTGCTCCTAGACCGAATTGTTAAGTGTGACTATTTGCTATTGCTAATAAATCACTTCAGTGTTTCAATATTTAAAGGCTGAATTCACATGAAATTAACTTCCTGTTAAAGTTAGCCACTTTTTTTTACCAAATTATTGAGAACCTTGCAGCAAAAGGTCAGAAACCAACAATAATTCTTTTTCACTGAACTGTGAACTACAAGAAACTAGATTATGCTTTCAGTTTCCATAAACTAATGGGAACATGCTATGCACACTGACACCAAGGAAATGGAGTGAATCTGCATTCACAAATTTTACCAACTGGCATATCTTGTCATTGTCTTACAAGCAATCGATCTGTACGTAGGAGTGAAGAAAAGTAAGAGTGTCATCATTTACGTTGTTTTTAACAATTTTGTGAGATTGAAAGGTGAAACGATTGCCAATAACAATGCACCGACTGAACCCCGTGGAAGTAAGGGAGAGGGCCATGAGGGGTAATCAGTATATGCATTTTTTTCTGATGTTTTATTTGGAAAATTTACTGGGTACATGTAATTACCCATGTTCAGGCAAGCGACCACCCGCAAACTTTTGCCAGCTTTATTAAATTCCTGCAGGGGGCAGGTGCTTACACAGTCAAATACTGTGCATACACATTCTGTGTAGATTACTCTGTTTTAAAATACAGGTTAATAAAGGTTGATGTTTGCTTTTCTTTGATTTTTTCTGTTATGTTTTTATGGTGTGCCTACGATTTCTAGCTGTGCGTCTACAATTTTAGTTGTGCACCTAAAACTTTAGAACTGGTCACACAAGTGCTTCCAAAATTAAAACAGATCTTGGATCCATGTGAGTTGTCAACACTTTTATAATTGCAACAAACATTCCATGTTTTTTATCTTTTGTCCCTGAGCACCATTATATTTTTTTGTGATTTTCATCAACAGTATTTCTGACTATAGCTTACAGTGTATTTCTGACTTCAGATATTCCGTCAGCAAGCTCCATGGTACACGTCACGTCACAGCATCCAGACACAGACTCGCCAGTTAATACTGTTCCAAGCAGTTTGTCCAACATGGAACACAGTGAAGGTACAATCAGGGACCTTGGAGGGGGACACGCTGGGGGCCACTTTTTTTCACACAAACTTAAATCCTGGAGCAAAAACCTTAGTATAAATGAAAATCACAATATCGTCAACCTAAACAAAAACATAATTTTCTCCAAATGTTCCATTGATATTATTTTGGAATCAGTCTTTTATACATGTACTGTTTGCACCTCCAGCCTTGGAAACAATTATTTTTCTTTAAAATAGATCAGTGGACAAAGATTAAAAAATAACTTTTTTGTGCTGTTTAATGTTTGGCTTGCTAGACATATTTGGATGGATTTCCAGCCACTATCAAAGGTAAAACTTTTAAAATTTTCCTGGGGGACCATGTCCCGGACCCCACTAGGACACTCACACTTATGCGCTCACTCAAGCCTCCCCTCTACCTTGCAACATGCTCAAGGGAGTACACTGGGGTTGTCTTGGAAATGACCCATTGTTTGATACTCTGCAGCATCTTGTATTCTGTGGCATAATGCATTAGCCCATAGTGTGGGCTCAAGTTTTTGAAGATATCTTTCAAATTCAGATATGCCGAACCATACCAATAAACAATGGCAGTCCTCACAGGAAACTTGAGCCTGCACAACAGGCTAATACGTTACATGTTCATGTATGCCACAGAATCCAAGATGATGCTGGGTGTTGAATGAATGCACATCTGGGAAGACAACGTGACCGTGCTTCCTTGCACAGTATGCCTGGTATCATGTTTTGTGTCAGCTTTGTTTATATGTCTTTATTTCTTGTTTTGTTCATCAAGGTTATTTATATAATCTGACTACCACTATTCCAGCAGAATGTTCCATGGAAGATGTCATGTCACAGCAGGTGGACATGGGCTCATCAATTAAGGCTGCTTCAAGTAATTCATCCAATGTGGATGATGTTAAAGGTAAAAAAAAAGTTTCCTTTTCCTTTTCCTTTTCTTGTAATAAAATTTTCCTGCTTCAAAAATGTTTGTGTTTACTATAGTATGTTACAGTCAATAGTAGATACATGTACATGTAGTTCTGTGACCAGCCATATTGGCACTATTCATAGTCAAGTACCTACTTATAGGGAAATAAAACAAATGAATCCTTGTAAATATGGGCCCATTTTGTCCATTATTTGCGGAGTTTGTCCAAATCCAAGTTATGCCAGAAAGAGGTTGCATTGTCAAGTCTAAACACAAGTTTACAACTTGCAAGGGTGGTCCAGTATAAGTAACCACCACATCAGCACAGAAGCAAAATTCTACATGCGTTTAGATTTTTAGCAAATTATTACAGGTGCATACATGTATGTGACATGCTGAATCGTCTTGCTATGGCAAAATACTTTAAATTTTTGAAAATATCACAATTGAATATCTCACAAACTACTCCTTAACTTTTTTTAAACTGTTACAAAATGCACTCTTGCATGTTTTTGCTTTTGTTATATAATATAGCTTGTAAAATAGCTGTGCTTGTTCAAACAGGTCTTTTGGTGACTTTAACAAAATTCCAATGAGCTGCTTTTTAAACAATGCTGTTTTAAAAGTCACATAGTAATTTTCATAGCTGCTGTCTTTCATTGTGCACACCAAGATATGATATAAATTTGATGAGAAACCTACACATATTTTGGCCATGGCGAAATATCCCAGTATGGAAGTCAATATTTAATGTGATATTGCTGAATACAGTAAGTTTCAATCTTGTTTCAGCGATTATCCCTGTGGCCAGCCACCTGAAAGTATCTCTTTAGCTAGATTGTGGAATACCAAGAAAATGTTGCTTTGAAGATTGCATTTCAACTATACCATGTATACATGTCTGTGTCAAGGTTGATGTGCCAGTACATGGTACATACATGTATATCTGAAATATATAATGTAATGTACATGTACATTGCTTTCTAAAATCCAAGTGATTTATTGCACAATTAATAATTTCTGTGTTTACTCTTCACTGGCAGGTTTTGTTGTTGATGCAGGATTTACTGAACAGGAAGCTACAAGAGGAATCCTTGCCTGTGTATGTAATGTTCACTTAACAGTGTATTACTTGACTTTGTATATACAGTGTATATAGTACCATTGCATATCAGCATGGGCATCAGTAAGGGAACCACGCATTAAATATGAAATACATGTACCCCCGTTCATCAGCCAAACACATTTTCCTATAAATATACATGGATTTAGACCTGCAATGTTTAAAAGATTTGTATGAGCTTTTGCACCATGCTTTCTTTTCAGGGCAGGGCAAATTTGTAATTTTGTACAAACAAAAATGTTCAGGATTTGATTTAAAAACAAATAGATAAATAAGTACTATTCTAAATATATTAATTTGAGAGTATTGTTTTGCAGAAGATTAATGCGTGTGTTTCCTTACATTCTGCTAATGTGACACGTACTATGCTCAAACAGAATTCGTACAGGTCATGGGAAAGGAAAGTCCTGGAATCTGATAATTTTCTTTTCCAGACCTGGAAAGTCATATAATTTAAGTTCAGGTCATGGAAAGTCATGGAAAATGAGTTTTATTGTTAAAACTTTCAAAATTAATTAGTTTCACTTATCGAGAGGCGTTTTGAGTTAATTTTTCAAGATGGAAAAAGATGAACTGTTAACCTCTACTTTCCATGTTTTCCTTCTGTGATGTGAATACCCTGCTAATCAACTTTTGCAATCAAGAAACGTTTCTGATAGTTGTGTATAAGTATTGTCCATCGAGATAATGGAATAGGTCATGGAATCCGGAAAACCTGTATGGACCACATTAAATCAACCACTATCTTGCCAAAATGCACTAAATCATTCCCCATGAGTTAGCCCAATTATTCATACCGTGAACATGTGTTTTATGTCATTTAGGGTCCAACTGCGACTGTGTCTGAAGTAATAGGGTGGCTGCTGACAGAGAGAGAGCTTTCATCAGTTCTTAATGTGAAGGATGACATTCCACTCACTCCAGAGAGCTTGCTAAGGAGGGAAATGAATCGCCTCACCAGTACTGATGAAGATCACGTTATCAATGTTAGTAGAGAAGAAATATGGAAGAATGGTTTGATATTCTACAAGCAGTGCATGGCAGATCCGTCAAAGTTGAGGAAAACTCTCTTTGTTAACTTTAACTGGGAAGAGGGTCTTGATGGTGGTGCCATAAAAGCAGAGTTCTTTGACAGTCTCCTTGGGGAGATGGATAAAAGGTTGTTTGAAGGAAAGGAATTCAGGCGAATTCCGCGAAAATCATGGGGAACAAGTCAACACTTTCTTGCTGGAATGATGATAGGTCATTCACTGCTACAAGGAGCTCGTGCTTATGCTGCTTTGGCTCCTGCTTGCTATACGTATCTCTGCACTGGTTCAGAGGATGCTGTTGTGGAATCACTTGACATGCTGCCATGCAAAGATGACATTCCACGTGATTCGAGCACAGTTGTGATGCATGATCTCATTGATAAGGTAAAACCTTTTAGCATTGATCATGGTAACTAATTTGATGATTTGAATAAAGATTAACCCCCCCGTTTTTCCTGATGCAAAAAAAAAAGTTAAGGCTGGTTCCCAGATGATCCGGAGGGGTCTTCGACCAATCTGAGACAGTCGATGAGACTGTCTGTGTCTTGTCCCAGATATATGGAAACATTTGCCCCCAGTGTCTGCGATAGGCTGTGACAAATGGTCTGCGTGCTCGGACATATTATTTGTCTTTATTTAAAGTTAGTTAACTGTCTTTGTTTAGCCTGTACCTAATTTCCAGTTCTCTGGGATTTTTTTCTTTCAAAAATATTTGCAAAAACAGGTACCAATATATTTATTGTATTAGTATTGTATTGTTGTATTGTAGTTGCACTTGGTTCAACTTTCCCAACCATTCTGCAGAACGTCAGGGACACACCATTGTTTCTTCTTCTTAGACACGTGTCAATATCTGTCCAATCATAATTTTAGTATTGAAAAACAGAAACGTGTTCGTGAACAAATCGACACAGTGTAACAGGGTACGCAATGCGATACTTTGACACTCGTTCAAACACTTTTAATGTGTTGCTGCCATGGAAACTGTGTTAAAAATTGGTATGAAAGAACCCTTTTCTATTACTGGAAAGTCTCTCGAAACTGATGCACCCCTATTCGCTTTACTGCACATGATTAAAATCCTCAACAGTAGATTAATGCTCGTATTGTATGTATCAGATGGATGCAGCTTCATCTGCAGCGGAGATCGATGCGATCTTGGACGTTCCAGAGTATATGGAGATAATCAACGGATCGGGATGGCCACCAACAGAAGTAATAACAACAGGAAAGAAGACTGAACTGGTGCAAGGGATCCTGGTGGAAGAAATTATTAGAAAGAGAATGAAACCAATGAATGAGCTGCGGAAGGGGCTTAGTACAGTGGGGCTTCTCTCCGTGATGGAGGAACACCAAGCACTATTCAGGAAATTTCTTGTTGGTGGTGAGACGAGTCTAACTGCGGATGTGTTCAAGAGATTAATAACATCCGGGCCACCAAAAGAATACCCACAAAACCAAGTATACCAGTGGTTCTTAGATTACATTGACGAGGGAGAAAGTGCAAGCGAAGGTAGAAATACAGAACTGTATGCTGTGGTGGTATCTTTATCGAGCCTAAAATTTGTGTTGTTTAGTAATTTAGGTACTGGTAGTAAGGGAGAGACTTGTAAAAGAAATCAGCAGAAGGGAGAAATCGTATTACATTGGTTTATTCGGGTAACCGTATTGTTTCCGTGCATTAGTCGACCACTTGCAGAAATGTACCAATTATTGAAATGTCTGTGTATATGTTGACCCCAGTTTTTGCCAACTACCGTATCGAAGCATTCTGACATTCTTGATGAAAGAAGGTTTAAAATGAAAGGAAACAATTTTTCAGACGGGGTCAGATAGTGTCCACTTAGGTCTTTTGTTATATGTAATGATTGGCAACTTCCAAAGGCTATTTGAAAAGGCAAGGTCCACATGTACTTTTACTACTGCTGCAGTAACAATATTCAGCTGTGTCCAAATGTTGGAAGAAACACTGCATAGGTAGTACTATTAACAATGGAATTCGTGTTTCTATTACAGTGTACGTCGTCAAGTAAGTGCATACATGTTTGGGGAAGCAGGCATTTCATTCTTATATTAACCACTTACACAGTGTCTGTTCCAACGTTTGGATGCGGCGGCTGAGATTCTAAAGAAGCCTTTCAATGGAAACAACAATTAGGAAAAAAGCTTCAAGAATTTGGCCCATAAGATTGATTAGATTTTGACCCTTTTACAAAGTCGCGTTCAACTTATTGGGGTTGACATATACACAGAAAAATACGATTAACTTATGACATGTTTATAACTTATCAAAAGGAATACTCGTGCTGAAACAACAAAACTGACAAAACAACGTAGTTATGTATTGTGTTCTGTGGCTAAGATCTTTAATTACCTAATTATCTAATTTCGATAAAGAGTCGCTTCTTCAATTGTAATTTACAGGTCTTGTGTTTTTCAGAGTTTCCAAATGGACGGCTGAAGCCCTTGTTGCAATTTGCAACAGGGCATACAGTTGTGCCACCACTTGGACTAAGTTCGAAGATGCGAGTAAGGTACCTGGCAGATGATGAGAAGAACGAGCTACCACAATCACACGCTTGCTTTTGCATCATAGAGCTTCCAGTAATACACACTACCAAGGCCGTCTTTTACCAGAAGATGGATAAAGCGCTGATCTTTGGTGCAAAGGGTTTCGGTGAGATGTGAAATGGAAAACGTTGACCGAGTGTCTCTTATAATTATGCCATATAGGCGAGGTTGAAAATGGGGTATCAAGTTCTGTAGTTAATTCAGTGTGCAAAGCGAGGTTAGTCATTATCTATCAACAATGTCTTTAATATAGCCAATACGGCTTTCTATTTTTTTTTTTATTAAATGCAACTTATTTTCATTTCTACTACACATGTTTTATATACTTCCATTTAGCTATGCATTGGAATTTCAACATGTACGTAAGAGTAAATGTAGGACTGCATTTACATTTATGTTCAGGAAGATTTCAAATGCTCTGAAATCCGTAAGCATAAAATTATTGCCAGGAATTTGGAACTCCAATCAGTTTGGATGCGTTTAGTCCCAAACATGCAACCCCGTTTGATCTACATATAATATGAAAGAGAAACTTGGAAATGGCCCCATTGTCACCCTTACAGTGAGAAGCACATTTAGTCGAGTTTCAACGCGTTAGAAAGGTTGTGTTTAAGGTACAGTAGTTACCTAGTGAATTTTAGTTCAAATACATTCAAGAGATGCATTTGCAAAGTATACGTCATTGCAAATCGATAGTCAGCTGAGGGATTTTTGGACCGTGCTTGACTTTCTTGCAGAGGTATACAATTGGCAGTAGTGATGCCAGTACGAGTTCACATTGTACTACCTAGGAGCAGAGAATGTTGTACATTTGTTGTTTCAGTGTTTCAGTTGTTCATGGGTTATTCAACTGCCTACCTAAGTAGCCAGAATTTACGAAAAATAATGAGTGGACATACACGCAAGGTTTTGCAAGGTGTTTTTGTTTTGATGCTCAGTTTAACTTCAAGTTGATTTTACTTGGCAATGCTCTGTTGATTTACAGTAGTAATCGTTGCTGCAAGTTACTGTTTATGAATTCTAACTGATTTTTCTGCATTGTTCTAAATTTATTCTTGTTAAAGCCAGTTAGTGGAAATTGAAACGGATTCCTAGGATATTAGATGTTTTTGGAACACGACTCCTTCCTCAGTCTGACGTGAAGTGTTAGGTTTGTGGTAAAATATAGATAGTAATATGTGCAAAAAGGGACTGAAGAGCACAATGCTAAGAACGGGAGGTGAGAAGTACAAGTAAATTGTTCATTGGTAGTGTTTAAACTGAAGAAATGCAAAAGCAGTGACAATGACGAAGTGTAGTTGATAAAACAACAAGTACCAGAGTGAGGTTCTTATATTATGCGCCCAGTAAACCTGGTCGTCCACTTTCAACAAAAAGAATACATGAACCGAGGCCACCCAGACAATTGTTTCACAAATTAGTCAATCAGGAGTCGAGTTGAAAACAATGAAATTGCTACAAATTATTATTGACTGGTCAGCAATATTTCCATGTACATATATGCAGAAATTCAAATTTCCCCGTAGAATATCCATATTTTAACATTTTTAATTAATGTTCGCAAATCGTCTTCTGGGGCCTTGGTTCATGTAGTCGCACTGTGAAGGGACCAAGATATAAATTTTAAAGTTACATGTATCAAAACGTTAAAGAAATCGAACACACGATACACTGGGATGCATGTATTATCGATTTTTACATCTTTTATCGACAATGAACTTGCATATTTTCAAAAAAATGATAGCAAATCATGGTTTGTAGCGACGCTTTTCGTTCAGCTCAGGCATGTTCAACTTTGCGTTTTCTTTAATTCGTCTTACATCAGTAAATTAGCATCCAAAATAGATCAGCTTGTTGATGTGCCGAGATTGCCGCTTTGTATGTACTATTTCTTGTTTTGATCATTTATATTTGCTTAGGATCAGGGTTTGCAATGATGGCGAATTTATTTGCTAATTCTACCAGTCACCCTGGCAAAAATGAACGACAGAGCCTTCCAATCAACCATCAAAGCTCCCTCCCTGCCATTCCTTACCTATTTAATTATGTTCTACATACCGTAACTTACTTGCTACATCTACCAGGGTACATTCCTTTGCTTGTTTCTACCCAACATTGCATCTTGTTTTAGGGAACTTCCGGTTTCTCACGTTATATATTATCCAACTCTTGTGTAACGTCCTTATATTTAATTGCCTGATTATTAATTATTATCACTCTGTTATATGTATTAGCAATTTTACATGTAAGAAATGGAAAAAAATAATTGATTGCGAAACACCGGAAGTTCACGAAAACGAGATGCATAGTGGGATATTTGCAATCAGCGAATTGATTTGGAAAACACACAATATGTATCTCAGTTCTTCATGTTTGCAAGCAATGAATAAAAAACCCTAGTAATTTCCATAAAAGTTATTTTTTGCCTCTTGACCAGTCAATCAAAATTTGGTTACCATAGAAACAACCTACAGCATTGCCCATCAATTGATACATGGAAATGTACGCTAATAAATTTAGGAAAAATCAGAAAGTTTCAGCTCAAACCGTTTTCAATTTATAAAAAAAAATCTGGTTGGGGAGGCATTGGCCCCTGGGTATGCTAGGGTAAATCTTGGTTTCCTAGAATATCAATAAAGATGAGGTACATTCTCCATGTCTGTCTTTTTACAAAGCAACAATATTGGATATGGAAATAATATACCTGGTTCGTCTTTTATCTTCAAAACTTACAAGAACTGGACTGCGAGCGGGCCCTTTATTTTGCTCTATTTTGTCGAGAGGCTACTTGATCAATTAAGAGGTACATTTAGGTGTGCGGTGTGACGAGTCATAAAAGACAAACTATCAAAGAACAAGATGCAATTCAAGGCAAAAATTATATACTCCGTTGTGTTGAGAAACATTGATGCCTTGTCAATAGAGTATTTGCAAGGGTCGTTAAATCCGACTTGTATAAAGGATACAAGGTCGGCCAGAATGCAGGCTACTTGGAGCCTCTTGTCTTAGGAAAAGTAGTGACTTTAAAAATTATGGGGAAATAAAAGTTACAAAATGTGGTACATATTTCTACAAGATACCCCGACCATCAGAACTTTGGACAAGAACGCAACAGTATTGTAACATTTCTGCGTTAACAGTTGTTTTTCCAAGGTTTAACTATATTGACAGGGTGCTAATGTTCATCTATTTACACACTAGTATGCACCATCTCCGGAACCCAGGTGTGGTCCGGCGCCTGCCCGGCGGATCGCCCCTGGGTTTCCGAGGATGAGTATGCACTTGCTTTGGGGCTTTCACTGGGTGTTTGCAACTGAATGACAGACACGACTAAATTACTGGTAATTTATAAACTTGACTTCTATTATTCTTCAAGATGAGATTTTTGAATTTCAGCTTCAGTCTGCATAATTTCACACTGAGCAATACCAATGTTCTGAGGGTATGTTATGACAGTTTGTTGACAGTTACAGGCAAAAATAAACTAATAAACTGAATTTGTTGTGTATGATGTTCGCAATGTGTTTGGCTGCAAGATTTGTGCAAACGGTAGATGAAGAAGCAACAGCTATAAAGGAAGGGGGGAGAACATAGCAATGTCAGATCTCTATATTGGTCCAGCATGCCTAATGGGGTGTCAGGCCACCACATTGCTCAAAGATTTGGATAACAGGTCCAAGTACAACAATGGCATAAAATGGAGCTCTCTAAAACTTGAATTTTTCTAACATTGCAGTTTGAGTGGAAATTATCTGGCAACATGACCAGTGCCATGTAAAACTAGCTGCCTGATTACCCCCAATTTCCAGAAAGTGTTAAACTTTGCATTTTGAAAACTGGGTGTGCCCTAACCTATTCGATCAAGAACAATGGACTCTGAACCTTTTTGAACATTCTGTGCCAGCACCACATGCAATGAGCCACAAGAAATGAGTTAAGTGCAAGCCGAATACACTTTGTTACTTTGTGCTAATTTTGATTTGGCTGGAAAAGGGCAACTATTGTGTCTCGAGTTTGCTGGTACAAATCCACTCCATAGTTGTCACTAGTAGACAGTGGGATGATGTGGGAAAATGTCTGAATTTGTACGTTGGTCAATGGAACTGTTGTTTCTGGTACTTCAACACTGCCTTGGTCAAATTCATTTGGTGCTGGGCCTCTTGGGTCTTCACCATACAAGTCCCCAGGCACACTGTTCCCCTCGAATACATCCCTCACTGCCGTATTGCCAGAGTGGTCACTAGATATCATGCCATTCACCCATATCTGCCAAGGACTCCAGTTGCCTTCAGTTCTGAGGGGATGATTATTCCAGGCGTCGGTGAACTGCTTCAACTGATGATTAATCCTCGACGCAAATATGTAATGTAAGCAAAATAAATCAGTTGTGTCTGTTGCATCTAGTATACCTTGCTCCTCCATGCTGTAGAATAGGGTGTAGAAAAAATGGCCAACTCCTATGAACACGTCCCGCCACAGGCGTTCTATCCTTTGATTATGGACGGAAACCCCCGCAATGAAACTTCCTCTGTCGAGCCCTCTGTGTCTCAGCATAGCCCTTGCCACTCCTACGTTTTCACCTCCTTTATCTCCGCGAACCCTTGATGGCCAATTGTGCTTTTCTACAGCTGACATGAACTGGGTTAGTACTGTAGATGCTCTATTGTTTGTGGCGCAATTCAGAAAAACGATTAGTCTAGAAAATCCGTCTATGCCTCCGTGGATAACGAATCTCCAACGGATTAAACAGTGTAGACCATCGATGTGCCACAGAGAATTGGGCCCTGACACGCTGTACACACGTCTAGTAATAGTATTGAACCACCGCATTGAAGAGCCGATTGGATCAGTCCTGACCATACTTGCCCTAACTCGATGGCGTTGAACATAGATGTTTGCACTTCGTAGGTGTCCCTGCATCATGCTAATGCCACAGTTGCGAGAGCTATTTCTTATCCGTCGAATGCACTCGTCCAAGTCTGAATCGGAAATATTTGAAAAATAATTTCGAAATGATTCGATGTTTCTCACTCTCCGCCACAAAGTTACCCTGGAAACCAACAGCATTGACGAAATCTTGGCCCATCCGAATCTCATCCGGTTCCTCAAAAACTCTAGTTGAACGAGGGAAATATCATATGCCGGGCGTCCCACTCGTCCAGGGACTGAATCAGATGCGGTAGTCGGTGGGTTCCTGATAGGACCCACTCTCGTACAGGAACTGGCCCTGGTACATAACACCTCCCAGCGATATTCAAGAATACGCAGCTGCCTATCGAGTGATTCCAAGTTCTCTATTCTAATGGCATTTGATCGATCCTGTCTGTCCAGGGATTCCACAAGGCGATGTACAGACGCAACAGCAACCTCTAGGCGAACCAACAAGTTTTCTGCCATATTTTGATCGGCAGAAGGATAATTCCTCGAGCAATCGTTAAGGAGATCGCTTATTGCTTCCAAAAGAGCATACGCCATCTTGAAATAATTTTCGCGCCAGAATCGGTCTTTAGCTCATGCCCAGGGCTAATCGTGTGCCGATCCGAAGAGACCGTGCGACCTGGCCTTATGTGCTCACTGGAGCGTGCCCGTATACACGGGCAACTTGTACGCGCATACACGGGCACGCTTCAGTGCACACTGTGCTCACTCGACAACTGATGCCCCTGTATACGCGCATTCAATGCCCGTATATGTGTCCTCGATTCCCCCTGTATACACGTATTCAATGCCCGTACAAATGTGTTTTCAATGCCTCTGTATACGCGTATTCAGTAACCGCATATATGCGTGACAAATGCCCGTGTATATGCGTATTTTTAATGTCCTTGTATGCGCGTGCAAGTGTCCATGTATGGGCGTTTTTGCGCCCATATACGCGCGTATATGCCCGTATACACGCGTGTTTACGCATCTCTACAATGTGTACACGGGGATAAATAGCGCGTACGTACAGTGCCAATTTTGAAACAAATGGACAACCATACAAAACAGCATATCACAGTTGACATCGGCATGTCAGTATATTTGCAAATGCCACGAATATATAAACATGAGAATTTTGTCCACAACGGCGCCCCATAGGGAATGGGGGAAAGGGGTTCATATGGTCCCAATCAGTAAATGACTATTGATTACCATACTATGCGATTAGTGATAGGGTAATCTGTTTATCACTTTAATGGTTCTGTCAGCAATTTATCATCTTGGTTATTGATTACGCATCAGCTCTCCGTTAATAGCTGCTGTGAGTCAGCATTTTGGTTTGCCACGCGCGCTATAATATTACATAGTGTCACAGCTGTCGGCTCTGTTTCACCCGCCATGCCTCGATACAAGCTGACATACTTTGATCTCATAGCGCGGGCAGAGTCCATAAGAATCGCTTTTGCTTACGCTGGCGTCGAGTATGAAGACAGTCGGATCTCGTTTGAGAAAAGAGAAAAAGACTGGGTGCCACTGAAAAAATGTAGGTAACTAGACTGGAATCATATACATGTATATCAATAATCATCGATTAGACTCCAAAGTATTTTTCCGCCGGTTGTATCAGACTGTAGCATGCTTATTCAATTATCACACACGTCTGCAGGTTCCAATGTCTCTAATATCTCTAAAGTGTTTGTTTTAAATTTCTTATTGTATAAAAGTAGACTATGAACAGCTCTAGCCAGAGTCTAGGGTTAGCGAATGGTTCTATTGAAGTTCTCGGTGAAGAATTTGGTCCAGTCTCGAAGTCTCGGAATATGTTTGAAAGAGTCTCGAAGTTCTAAAGTCTCGAAGTCTCGGAATATGTTTGAAAGAGTCTCGAAGTCCTAAATTCTGATAAGGCCACTAGAAGTAGATTTAATATCTGGTTCGCGTCAGCCTCTTTCATAAGTTGGATGCGGGATTTTCATCAACTTTCATCTTTCATCACTAAGAGTGCGTTCCTTTTGTAAAATCCAAATCCGGATTGTGCAATCCAAATCTGGATTTTGCGTTCCATTTGTCAAAATCCAATCTTGGATTGCAATCCAAGCAATCCACCCTCGATCTTGGATTGTTTGGATTAAATCCGCATCTGGATTGTGATTTTCTGCGTTTTTGCGTTCCATTTACCAATCCAAAATCGGATTTTTGTCTTGTCACGTGATTTCTGCAGCATTTGAGCATCATGGCGGAAGACCCCAATGATCCAGGTGAGCGAAATGAATTTTCAGCATTTCATAGCTTAATTCTTCGTTACATCCAGTGAAACTATTCTTTAGCATAATACACCGTGATTTGATGCCGGAAGATACAGTAGCAGAATGCCTGCTGATAATTGAAACAGTGCAAATCACGAGACATTTCTTCGTGCTCAGTGTTCGTCTGCAAACTTTTGCATGTTGTTGTTGATACGGCAAAGATTTCTTCTTATCAGGCTGAAAATGTGTGAAACAGTTTCAACTAGACAGCACCTTGAAGGACCAGATACCCTATATTTCTGACAAAATCTTTAGCAATGCATCAAATGTAGATATTGTCTAGTTTTTCTCGCTTCCGACGCGGGACACCTTGACAAACCACGTGGGAGAGAATTTTCTTGAACAAGTCGATTGCGCATCGTAGTTTGACTTTCAATGCAAACATTATTTTCGTCATGGTACATGGTTAGAGGAAATTTTCTAACTTTGCTTCTCGCACATAAAAAATTACACTTGCTATCTCTGCGAATCTGTAGTAATGCTCACGTCAATGACCAGTTGGGGGGGGGAGGCGTGCTGGCAAGTGTTGAAATTCCACTAACAATTTTTGCCAAAATCCCACTCTGGGGGCTGCTTGTTTATTTTGCCTACATTGTCATATATTTGCTGTATTGTATTCCCTTGAGAGCAATTTTGTGTGCAAAACCACTCCCTGGGACTGGGATACTGCAGGTTTGTGTGTTAAATTCCTGACCTTTGTCTGAACCCTCATCTTGGCTTAGCATTGATAGTTGCATCAGTCAGGGAGCTGCATCAGTTATATCAAAATGTTATGAATTTCTTAGTTGCTTCTCATGCATTTTGATTTGGAAATGTTGGGAGGAAGGAATTTTTGCTGATCAATAATTGCAATTCTGAGCAGATCGAGCTGTGAATTTGTGGAGGGGGGGGTGTTGGTATCTTGCTTGCCAGTGGAGCCGCATGAAAAGCAAATATAATGGGCAAAAGGGGGGCTTTTGTGCTCAATACGTGGATAAAACTTAAGTAAATTATATTAAACCCCATATATGTCGTTCTTATACAGGAAGTTGGATTGGTGACCCAAATGTTACTGATATCCTCGCCATTAACTAGGATGAGCTCAATGCCATTGGATTTTCGCCAGGGGAAGATTTAGAAACGTCCCTAACATTTTTCAAGTGGAGTAAAGAAGCAACCTTATGCTTGCTTACATTGTACAAAGAAAGACAAGCATTATTTGCAGATCCTAAGAAGAAGAAAAAGGCAATTTGGGATGGAATTGCAGCCAGCATGGAAGTCCATGGTTTCAATATCAGTGCTTCAAAGTGTGAAACAAAATTCAAGAATCTGAAGCAAAGCTATGTTAAAACAGTTGACCACAACAATAAGTCTGGAAATGACAGAAAAACTTGTCCGTATTTTGATGAACTATCAGAAATATTTGGAATGTCACCTACTGTTTCTCCTCCATCAACTGCCTCGAGCAGGCATGGTTGCACATTGTCAAGCTCTTCATCTACCGGTACTTCATCAGACCTTGATGAAACAGAATTAGAAACTGGAGCGGCATGCAACAGCCAAGGTACAAAGAAAGCTATCAATAAAGGGAAGAAAAGGAAGGTAGCTGCATCATCCACCAAGGAAGATTTAGTCGAAGTATTCAATGAATTTAGAAAAGAACGGAAGGAAGAAGAGGATAAACGTCAAACAAAGGTTCAAGAAATGCATGCAGAGAAAATGATTCGATTTGATAGACTCTTGAACCTCTTTGAAAAAATGCAATAGATTGTAGCAGCTCAAATGGCATGTACATCCTACGATATATGTAGATGACAGCTCTCATGTGATCTATATCATCTCGGTTTATTTTTTGTGTTTAGAGTGATGCATGGTAATCACAAACAAGTGATGTACCATAACTTAAGTCACACGTTATAGTTGAGTTCCTTTTATTATACATTGTAGGTTGCATTATATAAACTCTTGCACTTATCAATATTTTATCCCAGGGAGTGGTGGGATAACTGCTATTTTTGAAGCAACTTCTGACACTAATGGATGGGATAAAGTACATATACTATACAGGAGATATGATATTTTCAACCATTGATTTGACAAAACATGCCCAAGCCCCAGGCCTAGGGGAGTGGCTTTTGACCAAAATATTGGAAAAAAATGTCAAAATTCATACTCCCCACATCTCCCTGACTCCCCATGGATATAATAATTATTGATAAGTGCATTATTATTATATATATATATGACAGAGTAAACAGAAGAATTTTCAATGGACCATTTGTGAAGAAAACTCTATTCTATCACTGAGTTTTAAATATTATTGAGTTGAGTTCAACTGAAAAGAACAGAGCAGGAGATTAGCTTTTGATAAATCAACACTTTCAATTGCATTAGGTTTGAATTTAAAATCATCCCAGCACCTACAATATGAATATTTCATTGGAATTGTTTTATTAATCAGTGTTCTGGTTAATGTCATGGACATCAGTCCCTAACATTTGAAACATTGAGTAACAGGTGTATGGAAGGATAATTTGAGAGCATTCAATAGAGCTCATGGCTTTCCCTAAATAATATAAGTATATTATGTAGATGCATCAATAAACTGACTTTGGGTTACCAGGGCAGCTGTAATAGTATTGCAACTTTCAAATTTCCAATATTACATTAAAAAACAATGATTAGTATCATTAACACAAATCCATTAGGGGAGCACATCAACACATGACTTACCCTCAGGGAGGACCCATTTGGGGGTAGGGGGAGGGTACTGCTTGCCACCCGGTGTCCCTTCTGATGCACAAAGACCAAAATGAATTATGCAAAATGCAAAGTCTCAAAATATAAGTGATGTGTTCAGTCTCAGAACCCGCTCATGTAGCTCTGCCGAACCCCCGTGCACATGCCCCAAATGGGCATAACCG